>JBBMFX010042225.1:0-11532 GCA_037832545.1 Rhabdalestes septentrionalis
ACACACACACACGTGCACACACACACACACACACACACACACACACACACACACACACACACACACACACACACACAAACACCCCACATACAGCACTAAAGTAACACACATTATGGATCACACATCATTACTTCACATCTGAAGTATTTTCATGCTAGAAACTTTGCACTAAAACAAATTAACTCTACAAACTGGAAAGGAAGCAAAAACACACACCAACCTCGAATGAGAAAACAAACGACTGCTAGTTTCTCTGCTACTTTCATCGTTCACAGTGAAGGTCACTAGGGGAGAGAGAAATGCAGAAAACACACATCAGGTTGAAATGTTTGTTTTTCATGAATCGCTAGAACTAAACTTAAATACTGTATTAAGCAATTTAGCTGTTTTCACGAACGTAAGGCCCTTATGCCATAACCAAAAAAAGGTTCACCCAAAATTTTTGTCACCCAAAATGTGAGAAATGTACCTTCAAAACAGCAAAGTCTCTGATCGTTCACTCCTATGGAGGCTTTAGTGACAGAATACATTCACATGTATACCTTTTCCTATCTTAAATTATAAAAGCTTGGAGAGAACAGAGGGTCAAAGTAAATAAAAAAAAGGAAGAGAGTATAATTGTTCTCCCTAAAAGTAACTTTAACTGACAATGTTCATACGCTAAAAGGAGTTTATTTCTGAGTGTAGTGGGTCTTGTGTGCAGTGGTTGAATTGGTCCATGAATAGAATTAAAGACAGAAGAAAAATCTCAAGGTACAGTAATGAGGTGAATGAGAATATCCTTCTTGTGGTTTCACAGTTACATAAATTAATGTAAACGACTGTAAAATGTCCTGCGCATGTTCTTAACATGTTAACATGTTCTGTAAATGTACAGCTTTACAGAGAGTGAACGTGTGAGCCAGTCCAGGAAGTGTCCCTTCAATTCCCCAAAAGGATTTCAAAGACTATTTTTGAAAAATGTTTTAAGGTATGTGGGAGCAGAGGCATGGTTTTACAAAGAACTGCATCTGCAGGAGATCAAACAAACAGCTAATAATCAAAACCATTTTAGTTTTCTGCTTGAGTTTTTTGATACTCATATTCAGTGCTTGAAGTGGGAAAAAATTAGTGCATGGACCTCTAATTTTCTAGTTTCTGTAAGTACCGGAACGCAGAAAAAAGAGGCGGAACCCAAAAGACGAAAATACAGAAGTTTCGGGACTGCGTTCCGCTGTGTTCCGGCCCACTTCAAGCACTGCGCATATTGTATTTCCTCAGACAATCACACAGAGTGAAAGAGCAAATGCCCTGTCTAAAACACAGAGGTGTATAGAACAAATTCTTGCAGCTAGTCTCCAACATACTAATCCATTTTTCTGGCTAAGGATAGATGCAAATTATAATCAGTGCTGACCAGGGCTTCACTATCAGTAACAGAAAACCTGTACAAAGCTGCTTCAGTGAGACTGAGGTGAGTTCTAGTGAATCTTACCCCACAGGATGGAAGAGAATTCGGTGAATAAACAGTTCTCTGATGACGAGACGTTTTTGTTTGCCAGGTCAGGGAGTCGCAAACAACACACTTAACACACAGGCACCCACACACACCTACTTACTCTCAGACTCAAGTCTAGACCTGCCACAACTCTTTCAGCAACTTTTGTTGATTTCATCTTTGTCTTCTCAAATAATCAAAGACTCAATATACTTATTTTCTTGCTCTATAAAAATACATTTGCACCTCCCATTCATTAGAATAGAAATTTGGATCAGACAACATTCCTTCTCTGGTGTGTGTGTTTCAATACCGATGTGTCTTTCAGAAAAGAATACAGAAGATATACAAAAGAATACAAAAGATACAGTAACAACAGAATAAACACACAGACACGCTCAGTTCAGTTCCACTGCATCAGCACTGCTACGGGTACAACAGCTCCATCCACACTTGTTTATCTACACTGACAGTTTATTAACCTAAACTCCATGACCTAAGTCAGTTTATTTAGCCAGCAAAACTAAACAAACTTATTGCACTATAAGTATTTGGCTAAACTGCATGTGGGTCTTCTTTGCAAACCTCTTGGAGTGGGAACACCACTTAACCAGGATTACATTGAGGAAACAGCACAACAGCTCACTCCTGTGTTCTCTATTTTACTTACATAAAGGTTCATATTCTACTCACACATACTCTGAACACCTGTTGGTGTTAAATTTAACCTCAAGGGTGTCCATCTTCTTCTTCAGAGGAAGATTCAATGTGTATGTCTTTATACATCTTTTAAAAACTGATTAAATGTTTACATCATTCTGTGATCAACTGATATTTCTCCTCAGACCCTGCACAATCTGTCTCAAAACTGATCATATAAGGACATACTGAATAAACTCTGTTAAAATGGAAATATCATGATGACCAGCAGGTGAGAGATTTAGGAAATGTGAGATGGTAGATGTGCAAGTACCCCTAAAAATGGGTCTGCATGTACTCTTGACCAAAGAGACTGTCCAAACCAAGCTTGTGAATTCATATGATACTGAGGAAAAAGTAGTAAAACGGTGTGTGTTGTTGGACCTTTTGTTTGGAAAAGTAAATAAGATTGGATCTGGCCACAATGGGAAAAAGGTATCAATGGAAATTGGTCAAAGTATTTCCAGATTTTTAACAAAAAGTACCTGATAATACAAGGTGTCAGCAGTCTCTCAGTCTCTTTATATTTGTTGCTCATTGAAAGTCATGTAAAGAAAAGGAACTAAGAGGGATCAAGGTTAAAAAAATAGTTGCCAGCATAATTACTCCTGCTAGCTGTTTTTTGTTTGAGGATGCTGCCCTTTTCTGATTTATGGAAGACCATCAGCACAGAGCTCATGAGATGGAGATTTTAAAATAGCAGCACAGATTACTGATGTTCACTTTCACAGTCAGTACTTTTACTGCTTACACTTCAATTTAGAGGCTGATCACACAATCTTTTCTTTTTTAGCTCAATAAAAATGAAACTAATCTCAATTAAAAAAAGAAATAAGTTACATTCGCACATGTAGATGTTAAGTAATCTGATCAAAGCACAAAGTTTGACTTACAGGCATATTTAGAAATGCTTTGGCAGATCTTGTTGGAATTTTTTTGATGGGGGTAAATTTATGTAACTGATTAGTGTCACGTCAGAGGAAACTCAGACGCGAATCCAACAGAGAAAGTCACCAGATTTCTAGGTGGCACATAGCTCTAGGCAAGTAAGAGTGACGTCGTGTGTATTAGTGGTGATTGGGAGTCTTGGCAACCTTAATGAGAAGGTTGAACTGCAATCAGTTCATTAGTCAGGTTGCCAGGCAAACAATCAGAGGCCATGCAGATGAACGCATCCGCAGTTCCTCTTCCCGGGGATGTGGATCACATACCACAAGACGTAGCCTGCCACCAGAATCAGCCGGCACAGCTTAACGAAATGCTGAGACAAGTGATGACTGCAGTACAAACCTCGCAATTATTTGTTAAAGCTCATCACCACATTTCAATGCCAGAAAGTATGACGGAAACCCTGCTTCTAGTAAGAGCTTCTTACTTGGATGAGACGGGTATATTACAGCATTCCTGGACATCACCCCTGCACAGAAAGTGTCTGTTTTGATGCAACACTTAACGGGGCGAGCACTGGATTGACCTGTGACGGTCTTGGCTGGCAGAGGAAACCACATCCCTAATTATGAGGTGTTTGCAGAGAGGTTCAAGACGACTTTTGACTTCCTGGACCATGGGCAATCTAGCAGCACCAAGCTTCTTCAACTAAAAAAGCCCTGACTAAAGTGTACAAAAAGGGATTGTGTGCAGAGTTACAGCTGAAACTGGTGGGGGTGCAGGACTTTCCCTCGACCAGCTCATTACAATGAGTATTTGGTTGGATCAACATTTGAAAAGACCCACAGTAGGCTCAAAAACTCAAAGGGCCTCTTTCAAGTCAACCAAGCCCAAACCACCGGACATGAACACCCCAGAACCTCAGGTACCTGAGCCAATGGAGGTGGGGAGCCACCGTCTGACATACCAAGAAAGAGTAAGAGAAGGCAGGAAGGACTTTGTTTGTACTGTGGTGATAATGGGCCCTTGGTGGCCTCATGCCCCTTTTACATAAGAACAAGCCCCCTACTTGATCTTGCATGTTTGGAGAAACAAAATCAATGTAAAATTAGGGTGCATATGTCTTGTACTTTTCTCCATGTTTTTGTGTCTGCCCTAGTAGATTCTGGATCAGCTGGGGACTTTATGTCCAGGGTGATGGTGACCTCGTTGGGTCTCCTAGTGAAGAAATTGATGAATTCTATCCCTGTGCACACTCTGGACGGGCAGCTGGCAGGGGGTATATCTGTGGGTTGGGAGACGAAGCCACTGGGGATTCGAGTGGACCCAGACCATTTGGAACATTTACATTTTTTTGTATTAGAACATCACATTCTTCTCATAGTACTGGGCCTATCATGGTTTCGTACTCACAACCCCAGTGTGGAATGGGGTACTGCGAGAATTATGCTGTGGGGACATAGTTGTGAGGCTCACCACACACCTACATTATTAGCCGCGACCTCTGTGGAAAGTCCACGTGCTGAGCTCCCTGTTCAAATTCCCCAACAGCTCAGAGAGATGTTCAGTTGGTCAAGGGTTACCTGTATTCCTCCACACCATCCCTGGGACTGTGCGATTGATCTCCTGCGGGAGAAAGAGCCACATTGAGCATGAATATATTCGCTCTATGAGAAAGAGACCCAGGTCATGGAGGAATATATTGGCAAGGTGCTCCGGCAGGAGTACATTTGTGAATCCCAGTCTCTGGCATCGGCAGGGGTTTTTAATGAGAAAAAGGACAGGGGCCTCAGACCGTGGATTGATGATAGAGGGTTGAATGCAGTGACAGTAAATTAGCCTCACCCTCTCCCACTTATTCCCCCAGTCACTCAGCAGCTCCATGAGTTGAAAATATTCACTAAACTCGAAACACTTATAATTTAGCCAGAATCCATACGGGGGACGAAGGGCAGATCACATTTAGCACCACATCCAGGTATCACCATCATTTGGTGATGCCATACAGATTGACAAATGCTACCTCTTGTTTTCAAGCATTCATGAATGATGTTTCATGACATTCTGCACTTATGTACATAGATGACATATTCATATATTCAAAAAACAAGAGTGAGCATGTGCAGCATGTACTTACAGTCCTTCATTGTCTCATAAAGTATGAACTCTATGTAAAATCGGAAATATATGAATTCAATGTGGAGGAAATCTCCTTCCTGGGGTATAACACAGCCCAGTGGCCTGCACCCATAACAGTCATAGAGCTGCAGGGCTTCTTGTGTTTCAACAACATTTACCATCACTTCATCTAAAAATTCTGTACTGTAGCTCCACACACTGGGTTATTAAAAGGAAAGCCCAAAGGCATTAAAGTGACACTGGAGATTCTCACGGCAACATTTGTTGTTACATTTACTCTTCTTACGGTAAAAAGATGAATGCAGGTATATAATTCTGATTAAATATTCATAGTAGATCCTTTAGAAAGTACGTATAAGAAATATTTCAGAAATATCTCTTAATTAAGGTATTTTACTTACTACCTCTTTTACAGAGGTGCAGGTATGTAAAGGGGCCTGGTCGTGTCTCCATTCACATGACATTGATACAATTTAGAGGAGACAAGCCAAAAGAACATTTTTAGAATTCCAAATTAATAAAAAATGGCAACAATTGTTGCTGATGGGATTAAAGGATTAATTAAAAAAATCAGTTTACAGCAAAGTTTGGCAGAATGGATTCTTTCAGCAGAGAAAAGGACACAGATGACCAGGATATTGGTAAAGTAATTTCCTTTATTTTCTCTTGAACTTTTCTCAACAGATGCTCAAGCGCACATTTTATCAAATTAGTTTTCATTCCCAGATATCAACCTGACGTTAAAGTGACGACACGGAGAAGAGAGGACTGACAAATAGACAGACCGACAAACAGACAGACAGACAGAGGTCGGAGGAGTGTCAGTGAGTGTGTAAGCATATCCTCTGCACAAACCACAGAACACATGAGGTGAAAGGGAACATGGGAGGTCTTTTGTCAGATGAGGAAAGTTCATATTTAAATAAATAAAGTGTGGAAGCAAAAAATAAAAATAAAAATGAATAAAGAGGCATTGTGTGTCTGTGGGGGGGCTAGGGAGGAACAAAAAAATCACATTTTCCTGGGGTGTTACATGAATGGCCAAAAATCAACAGACAAACACAATTTTTCTGGCGTTCCAGCGCTAATCTGGCCCATTTCAAATCAAAATACACGGTGTGACTAAATACTTAGTGTAAAATATTCAGATCCTTTACTCCGAGTCCCTTTTTTATTTTATCTTTTACCCCTCACTCTCATTTTCTTCCTCCACTCCTGCTCTCCTTTCCTCCATTAAAGCGATAGTTCAGTACAAAATCTACTGTATAAAGAGAATACATGTTTAGACTGTCAGTATGTTAAAAGACAGTGTCAGAACACACATAAGCAAGTCTATTACAGATTACTTAACTACTGATGTGGTTTGAGGCCAGTGAGCACTAAGGCCTGTAGTTCGCATGATGCTGATTGTTTGGGAACAAACCTCCACTATTTTTTAAATAGAACTCCAGTGTGAACTAAATATAAAAACTCCTTACACCACTTTGTGGATGATTTTGTTGCAAAAATATCGCTTTAATGCTGCTTTAAACATACACTCTTGGCAGCAGGATTGCACAATTCATTACATATTAATGAAATAAGCTGATCATAAAAGAGCACAATAAAAGTAGCAGGTTACTGGTTGCAGTCTGGCCTGTTTCTTGTAAACAGCATCAGAAGTTAAACTTGCATTCTGAAGATTCATATTGTGCTCTGAATGTGTCTTTCCCAGAATCCTTAGCCTAATAGTTACTCCTGTATTCAATGGTATAAAACACCAAACAATGATCAAAAATGATCATAATCTATAATTCTAGCAATATGTCATTATTCTGTTTATTATGGTGATCAATGAACCATGCAATCCTGCGTGGCAGTACAATAGGCTGATCAATAAAAATCTGATACTGGTTTTATTCTCTTTAAGACATAAAGGCATTAAAGTGATAGAAAAATGGCTGTGCATCTCATGGAATGTGATTTACTTCCAAAGAAGTATAGGTATGAGTGCATGCAAAAAGAAGAGACAGAGAAATACTATTGCCATATAAAATTTTGAATGGGATTCTGTCCATAATACAAATTGTTAAAATATGCCGATATTTTCGAGACCTAATTTTTTTCCAGTGGAATCGTACTGAAATGTGATGCCGTCAAACGCATCAGTTCACAATGAAAACATCCAACACTAATGAGAAAGACCTGGCAGCCGGCCGTTTGTGAGAGAATATGGCATCTGTATAAATATATTTATCGTCTCTTATCAAATAGAGAAATACTTTGAATACGTGATGACAGTAAACATACATTTTTGTTCTTATCAACTCTGAACTGTTTTCAAAAATCGAAAACTCCACTTTTGGCAATTCACCACCAGAGGACAGTCTTGCTATAAGAGTAAACAGGCTGTCAATGGGACATGCTGTCCTTTACTGCTTTCACTGCAGTATGGAATGGACAAAATGCTCAAACATTTGAGTTTGGGATAAAGTGAATTGGGTAATACGAGTTTACTTCAAAGCTGACAAACCACAAATCGAGCCTGAAATCATGCAAAGTATTTTAAACAGAACATGTTCAGTGCATTCCAAGATGCTGCGAGTTGCATGAAAGTTGCATGCCGTAACTTTAAGAAGATACCTTGTTTTGGATTTAGATTTTTGTTTTTTGATTCATTAAAAGCTAGACTAAGAAAACTCTGATACTTAGTGATAAAATCTACACTACAAACTACTACTAGTAGATTTCAGATCATTTCCAACCCGCACTATGGTAAACACAGGTGAATTTTTAGGGCGATTTTTAAACTTTATTAGCTGAATCTGCTCTTAGAAGCAAGTTGGCAGGTTGGATCTGTTTGGGCAGTAGAATTCTAAGTGGTGTGTTAGTAATAATAAGCAGAAGGTTCCTGTCCCTGATGTACATAAGACATATCAACAAATGTCAATGCATATTTAAAAATGGGGGCAAAATTTCTCCAATAATTGTGAGGAGTAAAAATTTGGACACAATCAGTAGACATTTAGCAACACCTTTCTGGACAATATCAACACCTAAAAAGGCTCTATATGATTGGCTAAGAGCATTTGTATTCTTGATTGAGGAGTTTCAACCACTCTTCTTCACAAAACTCTTGTAATATTATTGTAATGTCATACATCCACAACATATCTACGATCTAGGCAGTGATCAAATTTGGGGAAAAGGATGATGGTTCCAAAAGTTTAGGCTTAAATTTCTATAGGTAGTGCATGTTGGACTTTGAGGTATGGCTTTGATTGCCACCCTGATACGGACAGTTTTTCAACTGCAGTTTTGTTTTCGAAACTCACATATTTATGGGGATCTTCCCTCTACTCATGCAATGTTTCCTGTGTTAACGGCTGCTACAAGGTACAATGGACAGTGCCGCATGCTTTTGCATTTGGTTTCCAGAGTTTTCTGAAAGTTCCTATCCCATTTTCTTTCTGTAGCATTTTGGAAATCAAAAGATGGAAGTGCTTTCATAACTCGTTATAGACGTCCCTTGCTTTGCAAGCATCAACTAGCTTCATTTCCTCCACTAGTTGCTGAAGCCCTTGTATATTAGTGAAAGGATTGAAAAGTCAGCCTCATCTAATGTTATTACTCATCTGCTGACAATCCTAATAATTATAGAGCTCCCTAACCTATCTGGAGTCTATCCATGACAGGGTCTGTAGGCTTTACCATTAGAACTGTGTCCAGATTTTTCCACCTGCATTTCCTACTACTTCAATTAAACATTAACATTTGCAGAAAAATCTTAAAACAACCGGTTCCTGCTGGGGGTATTTTTTATCTTATATCCACACAGTCAGATCACCATATTCTGTCAGTTTGCAATAACTTACCTCTTATTAAACAGAGAGAAGTTAACATTTATTTAGATCCTGTCTAAAGTTTGAGGAAAGCAATATATCAGCTAACAATATAAAACAATAATTTTGACAAAGTGTGAAATAAACCCTTTCTTTTTCATAAGAGATGTGTTGCACTGGATCATGAAACTAAAGATTTTGTTTCCAAACCACCAGCAGCACAAATGACCATCTCTCCACATCAATGAACAGTTCTCTTGCAATTACGCTGCAATTACAGAAGATGGTATTGTGAATAATGGTAAATAAATATTGCTTAATATAGGCAAGGTATTGCAAACTGAAAGGAAAACATTTATGTTAAACACATTTTGAAATCTAAGGGAGGCAGTGCACAGTTTTACATTTCAGGTTTGTTAACCAGAAATAAACTCTGAATCACTGGGGTACCCAAAAGGAAAAGAGTAACATAAAAGGAAAAACACTTAGTGAAACAACACATTTTCCCTTTTTGTCCCTCAAAAAAGAAAAAACAAAACAAAACAAAACAAAACAGCCTTCAGCTACACTAGCTAATAGTCCAACCAACCATCTACGATAACACCCTCTTAAATATACATTTGTACATTTTTGGTATGTAATCTGCACAGTAACATGTATATATATACTCTGGATATTTACAGTTCATGTTAAGTATTATTTTATGTTCAGTTGGAACAGACAACAGTAAACGATGCGGTGCTTAGCCTAGCCCCAGTCTTTAAAAAGACGTAAAAGTAGGTGAACTCAGAAGAAACCACTTTACAAACAGGCCAACAAAAATCTGAATGGTATTTGTTAAAAACAGCATACAGAAGCAATACACGTTTAAAACAGTCTCCACCCATTATTTCAGTGAATATGGCCAAAACAATGAGGTCGACCGCTCCCTCCCCTTCCAACTGAAACTCAAAGTAGTGTGGACAGAAAAACTGGCAGGAAAAAATAAATAAAAAACAAATCTCTTGAAGTAACACAGCTATATCTTTCGAAAAATACGTTTAGCTGAAGTTTAGTATTTTATTTCTTCCCTGAAGATAAAGGGTGGATCCTTCTGCAGCTAAACGCACTGGCAGACCCCTAAATGAGCTACAGACATGTCACGGAAACACTAAACATCAGAGCTGTGGGAAATAAATGATGTCAGAAACACAAACACATGGATAATGATGAAAATGACCAAAGCATTCTAGACAGCAGTCATGGACAATGCCTTCAAACGTTCAAAGGTTTAGAGATTAAGGTTTATAAGCTTTAAATCCGAACACTGTCATGATTCAAGTAGACTAAAATAATCGCCATTGTTGTCATTAAAAAAAAAAAAAAGTCAAGGCCTTGTTTCAGGACATACTGAACAAATATTAGACTCAAAAACTCAAAATGTCTCAGACAGAAATTAGACAGAAAACAATTATACATAAAAGGCTGTAAAATATGGGTGTTGCATATATAACTTTTATTTGAAAGGACTTGTTATAAAAGGGGGAAAAGCTCTAAAAACAGCCGGAAAGCCTCGCTGTTGAGCTTCGAGGACGAGCACTGATGAACGGACGGCGAGATTAGCTAAGAGACCTGTGTGTGTGTGTTGAAGGGCTGCAGGTTTCATGGCTGATCTGGGGTCAGTTGGTCAGCGTGCTGGAGGCTCTGAAGTACGACAGAAACTTGAAGCACAAATTCACTACAAAATACCAGATATTCCGGGCCATCTGAGAGCGAGCAATGAAAACGCGCCAGATAAAGACCAGCAGGACGGTGTTAAAGGTGTAACGGATGTTCCTCAGCCTGAAAAATGGGGAAAAGAAAAAAAAGGTCAAAAAGAAAAAAAAGAAAAGAAGGAAAAAAGAAAATGAGGACATATAAAAATACATATAAATGGCCATAATAACCTAAAACATAATGTGCATCTTTGTATATGCATGGAAAAAAAATTCACCTCAGTACACAAAACTAATTTTCCAAATGTTTACCTCACATTCGCTTAATGCTTTGAAGAATATTCTTATAGTGCACAGTAGAGGTCTAATTTTAGGCTGGTATCTTAATTAAGAGAAGCTCTAAATTGGGCACAGCCTTGGTTTGTTTCTGTGTCTTCTACACCACCGAAAAAAGGTCCTCCTAGAAACATCTGTAGTGTATATGTGCCCTGAAAAGGTCCTTATCATCAAATGATGCACCTTTATTATGATTTAAAGGTAAAAGGTATATATATATATATATATATATATATATATATATGTCCATCTTACTTGCGTAGATGCTGTCGGGCTGCTGGGATGTCAGACATATCTTCATTCAAAACATATTTCTTAGTGCCGATACAGTAATTCTCTATGTACTCAGGCCAGTTCAGCTGACGGACGTCAAAGTTAAATGTCTGAGGTAGAAAGAGGGGGGGGGAGAGAGAGAGAGAGAGAGAGAGAGAGAGAGAGAGAGAGAGAGAGAGAGAGAGAGAGAGAGGGAGAGAGAGAG
>JBBMFX010042255.1:0-11531 GCA_037832545.1 Rhabdalestes septentrionalis
CGTCTTCAAGCTCCATGTTGCACTTTAAGCTCTGCACAGTACAGCCCAGCAGGACCGGTGTAATATGGCCAGTGGCAGGAGCTGGAGCGCTGCTGCGCATGACACGCAGCAATTTTACTTTGCTAAAATATTCATATATTTATACAGTTGGCATAGCTCCTCAACCAAATAGGCTAATTCATTAATGATTAAAAACATCAAATGCTTGATCACGGCCCGACCCGGCCCGGCCCGAGGACGGCGGCAGGAATTATCGGCTTCGGGTTCGGGCAGAGAATCTAAACTCTAAGTGATTGTGAGTCAGGCCTTCTCGTACAACATGCCTGATCTCATCAATTTTCTACAGAACAAATGGGCTCGACTTCCCACAGAAACTCCAAACTCTTGTTACATATTTAAGTCTATGTATTTGCTTGCAATATCCTAGAAGTCCCCGCTTATGTGATGATCAGGCGTCCCAATAATTTACTTATATAGTGTATATGCTGTTCTTGGCTGTTATTTGTTGTGTAGCTCTTTAGGCCAGTTAATCAGGCTAATTTATGCTTAGTTAAAATGCCACAGTTATAAACACCACAGAACAGGTTTGATTTTGACATTTTGTCTCTCCCACAACATCCTCTCAACTTTGATGTCTCTGACATCCTTTTTTTATTGTCTAGACTTGTTTAAGCAGCTTGCTGGTTAACCTAAACCTGACAACCTGACCTGTACTGCAGTGTGTGGCATAGAACACCAGAGAATAAGTTTAATTAAACACTCCTGTCCATCCAACACGAGTTCCTCTACTCACATTTGTGTTAATACTATCTAAAGCTGTGTCTGGGCTTCAGTTCTTCTGACTTTAAATGTTCGAAGGAAAAGCTAACAAAATCTCTTTTGTACTTTAAATATTGAAGGAAAAGAGCGCCCCAAAGCTACATAACATCTTTTATGCCAATAGCGTGTAGCATCCCTCTGTTAATACCACACACTTTAGTAAGACACTTTGAGACACTTCAAAGGTAAAAAAGCAATGAATACTCTCAGAATGAATGAAAAAGTGGAAAATATAAGAAAAATGTTATGAAACACAGCACTGCTATTCTACTGCTCTGTTAATGCATCGATATAGTGATATAGATACATCCATATAGTGATTAATGATGGTAAAAATATTTATTTACATGGCAGTTTTTTAATGTCTTGGGCTCAGGCCTGTATATGCAAGCCCTGTATGTGGACCCAAAGCTATATGACTCACTCATTAATTTCATAGTTTCTAATGGATACGGTTTCAAATAAACATGAATAAAAAGCCTGGAATTTAAGAAATTAACTCAACCAGGAGCTCAACAAGTGTAACTGATGTGGTTCCAAAAGTCTGTGGCTGTTGTGGCACAGGGCCTTTTTTGACTGTAAATCATCTCCACACACAACCAGTCGAGATATCTGTGGCTTCTTTTCTAATCTTATTTCCTGTTGCCTTCATACTGAAGGTTTTAAACTCTATAATTTGGCATTGTTGGGCTGTACACAGTAAGTTACAGTGTTGTAAGTACATATTGCTTCGTACTGTGGGATGTGATGTCAGCCCCCAGAGAGAGTGAGAAAAGAGCTACTGCGGCCAAGAATGTCCCAGTGAAGGAAATAGCTGGGATTTAATGAAAATGTAAAGCAGATGCTGTGCGAGGGACCTCCCTTCATGTTTTAACTCCCACCTCCTTCGCTAGTGGTGTGGACATGAAAAGAAGGAGTGGTACATGCTCCATATGGGATAACATAGGAAACCTTGCTGTAATCAGGAAATATTTTAGGAATTAGTTAATTCTGCTGGAACTCAGTGAGTTGATAAATTGCTTTTGATATGGTCAAACTGATTGGAGCACACTTCTGACCCCTCATCTCATTAGCTTTCTAAGTAGGAACGTGCTGAGTCTTGAAAAACGAAGACATCCTCAATGTCAAAACTGTTATTAACATGCTTTAGAGCAGGTCTTCCCTTAACAAAGTAAAATTTGATGGTCAGTTGTGGCCTGTAGATGTTGCACTATATTGAGTGGTTTTGACAATGGATAGTATACTTGTAGCAGTCATAACAGAGTTTATTCTTGAGTTTCTTCTGATTTATTTCTGGTTTGATGGTCACCAGAAACTCCATTGTCTGATCCACCAAATTTGGTGCTGAAGGGGAACATATACATTTCATTTTTGGCCAAGCTATTGCTTTTAAGTCAACATGTTTCTCTTATGAGGTGATGTATTTCCATGTGAAACATAGTGTAAAGCTCGCTGAGTGGTTTCTGTCATTGATACCTTGTTGAGGAGAAGAGAAATGTGATGTGAATTTTATTGTCCTGCCTGCTGGTGCGTCATGATGTAATCAAAATAAAAAATATATTTTCAGAGAGAGTCAAAAGGATGATTAAAAAAACAAGTATTTGTCATATTAAATACTTGGCTAGTATTTAGAGATGAGATTGGAAATATCTGACAGACGTCAACAGAAAAGTGCTGGATCGGATATAGGAAGGTGGAAAAATTTATTCAGTCCAATAAATCTAGCCAGAAAAACACACACTCATGCTGTGCGATGTCATGTTGTTAGCTGTGTGTTTCTTCCTGTGGGGCTGTAGAGTGTTTTGGTAATTTTAGCATGATAGACATTTAAGATGCTCATCGTATGCAAAGTGCTTCAATTAAAAACAGCTTATTTAAGATTGTAGTTGTTAAATATCCTGCACAGTGCAGCAAAATAGGGATTGTGGGCAAATGTTCATATCTAATATAAACTGATTTAAGGCTTCTGTCAATAGACAATGTGGTTGCCGAAGTATATATTTGCTAATATAGACTGGCATTTATCTACAGAAATGAACTACATAGCAATTTTTAAATTTAGGACAGTAAATTGAAGTTTTCTCCTGATTTGTTTATAGCTGAAAACTATATGCTGATATGGTAAAAACAGGTTTCCTTGAGTTAGTTTGTTTTGTTGTATTGACTGACAGGAAGTCAAAGAGGAGTCCCTAAAAGTTTTACAGACAGCATTTAAAGCAACTTTTCTGTCTATTATAACTAATTACAACAAAATGTATTGAATCAAAGACATTTTTTTCACTATAATGTCCTCACACTATTATATACACTTACGCTGAGAAGATATTACTGTAGCCCAGATGTATTGAGTTTTGCCAGATTGACCTTACTGGAGTATAATGGCATTGGGACATTGTCAGATTAACAATACTTTAGTCCAGTGTTGACAGTAGCCTGTCTGCATGGCTCTAATATTAAGAATATTTACACCTGCAGAATATTTAGTGACACACATGCTGCTCAGTTGGAAAGCTGTTGTACGTAATGTGTCAAATACATGGCATTCTTGGAATTTTAGCCCCTACTGTGTCAGAAGATGTTTTGGTGTTTCCACCCTTATTAGTGTAAGTAAAGTGGCCCTTACAGTCACACATGAACACGTCACAGCATAGAACACTCTGAAATTCTTTCACTGTATTTAACCCATTCACAAATCGAAGCAGTGGGCAGCCAGGAACACAGCGCCCGGTTTGGAGAGTGTGGGGATGATATTTTGCTCAAGGGTACTTCAGTGGTGCCACTAGCTGTCCTGTGATTTGAACCCACAACCTTCTGATCACAGGCGGATCTCCCTATCCACCAGCCCAGCAGCTAACCTGTATAATGATCATTTTACTGACATTGTGATTAGCACTGTTATCACCTGTCTTGGCCACACTCTGCTCTCACGCTTGTTGCCAGTTTTTAGCAGCATATACAAAATGTCATATCAAGATACATCCATTTTTGCAACAAGCAAAACTGGCCATAACTGAACAATTCAGAGGCATACGATTCAGAGGGACTGTTTGAAACTGTTGAACCAGTTCTCGATTAGCATCTGTACAAATAGCCCACACCTAGTTCTTACACCCTGTTTGTTTAAATAGAAAATAGTAGATGTGGTTGTAACAGTTCAGACAGGGTTGTACAAACCAGGCTGAATCCATTCCATTCTGGGTCTTTTCATAAAAATCAACAGCTGTTAGGGAATTATTTGGCAGACTTATAATAAAAAGTAAAGAGGAATGGCTCCAACATCAACAAGTATATTTTAGGCAAAGTGCAGTCAAACAGATCTCACTGCAATGAAAAAACAGATTATCAAAACAGTTCATAATGATGGCTGGTTAAGGGTCAGGTTCCTCTGTTAGTCATAAACTCTTCTGAGAATTTTTATGAATTGAAAAAGTAATTTACTACAGGCCACCCAATGAGCTTTCCAGGGGTAAAATCAGATAAAATTAATTAATAAAGCAAGTTTTGTATTTTAATTGTAACTTTTCAATTTTACCAAGACAATTAATAAATAATAATTTCCATCTTCATAAGTAAAAAAACAACAGAGTAAAACATTCTAATATATGTTCACTTGCTTGCTCACCTATGTACACAATTCCAATCCAGTTTTCCAAAAGTCCTTAATTTCCCACTGAAATTAGGAGGCTAATGACATCATTGCACATACACTCTATAGATAAAAGTATTGGGATGCCTGACCTTTACACTGAGACGGACTTTAATGAAATTGCATTTAATATACTTAGGGCCCGATTTTCACGGTCAGTTGCGCATTGTCTGAAGTCAGAAGCGCAGTTGTCTTTTGGGGAGGGGCCAGCGCGAAGCGCTATAGTCCCTGTCGGAAAAATGAACAAAGCGCCTGGCGCATAGTTCAAATGGGTTGTCTTAAATGAGTAAATTAGTCGTGGGTGTGTTTTAAGCGTAAATGGCAATGAACCAATCAGAGTTCACACTCTCACTCCCTTTAAATACCCGGCGCATTGTCAATGGCGTGCTGTGTATAATGAGGTGAAGACACGGAAACAATTGACCCCAACCCAGTGCAATGCCATCTGCTATAATGACAACGTAGATTTCTGCTGGAAAAAATGAACAATGCGCTCGCACAAAATAGCAATGATGGGTTGCGCCAGTGACGAAAGCACGTTGCGCCGTGTGCATTATCGGGCCCATACCCTTTAATATGTAGTCAGCCCCCCTTTTCAACTATAACAGCTTATACTCTCCTTGGAGGCTTCCCACAAGATTAGGGAATCTGTTCTCACACATTTTGTAGAGCATTAATGAGGTCAGGCACTGATTTTGGATGAGGAGGCCTGGCGTACAATCTCCTGTCCAGTTTATCCCAAAGCTGTAAATGGGATTTTCCACACAGAACCCATCCAACCATGTCTTTACGGATCTTCCTCTGTGCACTGGGGCACAGTCAGTCTAGAAAAGGTTCTTCCCCAAACTGTGTCCCCAAAGTTGGAAACAAAGTATTAAGCCTGGAAGTAAGGAGATTAATAATTAATTGGTGTGTCCCAATACTTTTGTTCATAAAGTGTATGTGATTATGCTGTTAGTCTGATAGTGTTACCATGTAGTTGTGCTGTTTCCACTATGCCAGTTGGTGGGAAATAACCAATGCGCAATATGAGGTGGGATGCCACCCCTCCTGTTAGATGAATGACCAAAATGCATCCTCTTGTTAATCTGCCATCACATAGCCTTATTGGGCAGAGCTAATACATAGTGGAGTGTTACAGCCTGGTTTTACTTTCTACTAGGTGTTAATTACATTAGCCCCCAGAGGCTAACTCTTGGCAGAGACCCCACATTCTCCTCCCTAATCAGGGCAAAAAAGATGACAATGAATAGATATCTTAAAAAGATATGTAAGCAATACAATAAACATTCACAGAGTAACTTTCCCTTTTTGTTTTCTTTTCAGGACCTATGTCCACAGCCCTGTCCCCACAACAACCAAGAGAGGCGAAGGGCGATGAAGAAGAAGAGGAGGAAGAGCAGGGAGAGAAGTTTGAGTTTGAGGACAGTGGTGAAGAAGAGGCAACACTAAACAAATCAGCAGAACCCGGGACATGTTTAGATGTAAAAAAGGACACGGTGACTGAAAAGGAGACAAAGTCACAAACCTCTCCAATCAGAGACATAACTGTGAAAAAAAAATTAGCAAACACATGCTTGGATATTGGTACGACGCCCAGTTCTGTGGATCCCACTGTGACCGTAGAAACTTGCCTCCAGGGTTCAGGTGCGTTCAGATTTTCTTTGGACAAACAGGAATATAAAGAAACTTATATGGGACAGTATGAAACATAAGTATGATATGGTACTATAAAACGCTGCCACTATTGAATATAGTGTGTATAGAAAACATGAAACAACTAATAGAAAGCATGAAACAACTTAGAAAATTAGTTTAGATATCTTAGGTTAAAACACTTTTTACTAATTAATAGACTGATTAAGCCTACAAATATATCGTATAGGTAAAAACATTTTTAACAACTTAATTGTAAAGTATACTATTACCATTTGTAATATATGAGTGTAATCAAATTTTTTTAGCTTTTCACAATCTGTACCTCACTTAATACAGTTTGTCAGGACTATTTGCAATTGGTTGGTGTATTTTAGGGACTGACTGCTTGCTCAGAAAAGCACATTGTGGTGTATTGTGATATAAGTTATCATGATAACAATTAACATTGTCATATGGCCGTACCCTGGAAAGAAAGCAACATGGTATAGGGTAATCTGGTGTAAAAGGATTGGTTACAATAGGATATTACAGTCACGTTTCTTACAATCATTTGTGTAATGTGTTGTGTTTTGTATCGCCTGGTCTACTGGAAGCATACATTTCCCCCTGGGATCATTAAAGTGTTTCATCATCATCAACATGTGGGGCCTCCAAGCATTGTCATCACATGGTATCAAATCTAACCAAAATTCAAAACCATGTCCCTGTCCAGCAATTTGTGTTCATATTCAGATCCTTACATATACACATTCATTATGAAATGAACACATTACCTCTCAGTGTTTAGGACTGAGTTGTTCACAAAGCCATGAAGTTAATGTAGCTTAATTTAATGGATGTTTGTCAC
Organism: Rhabdalestes septentrionalis; assembly: GCA_037832545.1. Lineage (NCBI taxonomy): Eukaryota > Metazoa > Chordata > Actinopteri > Characiformes > Alestidae > Rhabdalestes > Rhabdalestes septentrionalis. The sequence continues at coordinate 6,972 of JBBMFX010042255.1, forward strand.
TTTATAGACTTCTATCATTGTAGCAAAGAAAGAAACTTCCGACACCAAAAAAATCCTGATCTATTAATTATTGTCAAGATTATGGGAACAACTATTTATATAAAATTTTTTGGTATACCTCCTGTAGGTATGGATTAATGCTTACAGTGACCTAACTGACATTGCATGTAGAATTTAGAAGCTTGAATTCAAAGAAATAGTCATAACAGTCATAAATAGTTATGAATAGTCTTTTGTTTTTTTTTGTTCTGGTGGGTTTTCTCACAGTGTAGAACATTCCCACAATAGATGTATATCTGTTGCTGCTGGCAGAGACGCACCAGGTTTAATTAAAGCCTTTGCTAGACTGCACTGGAGTTTGTTGTCGTGTGTGACAGAGGTGTGTGTTGTTGTGGGATTTGGTCGACTGAAGGCTTTGCCAGCTCTAACAAAAACCCATTACGTAACCTGAGTGTGTAAAGTAGAGCATGGTTGAGATCAGTTCCACTGCCAATGTGTGTTTATATCCCACATACAAGTAATGTAATAGGTCTTTTCTGTTAAGCGGAGTAAGAAAGGGAGACTGGTTCAAAAAAGCAGTAAAAAGTTCCAGGATTCAAGGCCAAAAAGGCCAAAAAGTATTCATATTTTTTACAGGTTGAACTCTCTGAAATCGAAGTTGCTATGTGTTTTTGAAAGAATTATCTGCAGGTACCGTGCTGAAGAAGTAATTGGGTGAATTGAATAGTTTAAAAAGTCAGAATAAAACCTGTATTACATCATGATGTGTATTTTTGACTGTGATATATTTGAACAATATAACTTTTGAAAAATATAGCCTATACCTGGAGATAAGTGTTATTTTTTCAGTGTGAAGAGGTGAAGTTCTTTTTAGAGCTCATGCAATACTTAATAAACTCAACCTTAAGCGGTTCAAGCATTGATAAAAAAAAAAAGGTATTTGGAAAGAAGACTCTTGTTTACCACACTTTTGTCAGTAAAGTGAAGGCTGGGTTTCAGCAAGCTGAATAATCATTACATATTATGGAAATGGGTACTGAAATTTATCCGTTTTATGGGGTACACAGAAAGCAGAGACCTTGTTCGTGTACGTGTTTGTCTATAAATCAATTTACCCCCCACCTGGAGTTCATGTTTTTGAGCAGATGCGCTTGCTGTCAATTTTGTTGATGACCGTATGTCAGCAAATCAGCACAGTTTTGAAAAAAGTTGGGGAAAACATCAGAAAAAAGAGATGTGTGGGAGCTTCTGAAGTTCCTGTTCACTTTTTCAGAACACACTAATGGTTTACATGCTGTAAAATGCGTGATGGATAATCGGATTATTTTATTTTTCCTTGTAGGTATACCATCCTCAGGAGGCCCAAAGCAGTAAGTAGTGTAATTTTAATTTAACCCAGCAGACCCTGTAGAAAGGAAGTTCTTTTGTAAGTGCCCTAGTGCATAAAATGTTTTATTGTCCCTTAGGAAAACCCTTACCCCTTCAAGTTAATTAAATTGCATGAAATACACCTACATGCAATGGGAGAAAACTGCGGGGAGACTCTTAGGGCTTTCTCTTACTTAAGGAAAGCATTAAAGGTGTTTTATGCAGAATGGTGATATATGTAGTTATATTTCTCAGAAGGTCAGGTGTTCGGTACCTCTCCTTTTCCAGAAAGGTCATTTTATATGCAGCTAGAGAGAACATCCTAATTTCCCATGCATTGCGAGTACGCCACGAGGACATTAAACTGTAATTAAGCACAAAATCCTGTTTCTGATGCTGTCCTCCCTGTATACCTGCACTTCAGTGCGACTCACATCATGACTCACTGGCAGAATACATATCAGAGATGCCTGAACACTGAACACACTCTCCTGAATGTACGTACACATAGAAAAGTAACATATTCAGAATACACCTTGATAAGGCAGGGGGAACCTGTGATGCACTATATGCACAGAAGTATTGTGACGCCTCATTATTACACCAACATCGACTTCAATGACATTGCATTCAAATACATAGATTTAAATGTGGAGTTGGTCCCCCTTTGCAGCTGTAACTGCCTCTACTCTTCTTGGAAGGTTTTCCATAAGAATCTGGAGTTTCTGGGGGAATTTTTGCCCATTCATTCTGTAGAGCATTTATTAGGTCAGACACTGAAATTGGATGAGAAGGCCTGACTCGCAATCTCTATTTCAGTTCATCCCAAAGGGGTTGCCAGGCCCTCTGTGGGACAGTCAAGTTCTTCCACTACAAACTCATCCAAACAATGCCTTTTTGAAACATGCTTTGTGCACTGGAACTCAGTCATGCTGGAATAGAAAATATTTGTCTTCTCCAAACCCTCCTCTAGCCCAAACCCTGAAAAACAAGTGTGTCCCAATTACTATAGTGTATTTAACTTAATTCACATTGTTCTTCTTCTGTTAACGACACATTTCTTGACCGTTAATGATGTAGTCCTGTGCTCACTTTATTCAGTCCCCTGCTCCCCAAGACAATCTCATGAAAATTTGTAGCAGTGGGCCCTCATAAAATCTACGTTACTAAAGCCTTCTCTGTGTTGCCACAAGCCTCCTGAAATGTTCTAAATGTAGTTTTATTTGGATATTACATGCATTAATTTTTGTATTTTTTAAATTTACCTTTTTTTACATACATTGTCAGAAGGGGCAGCTGGTGGCCTAGTGTTTAGGGGCGATTGCGCAGTGATTAGGACGTTGTGGGTTCGAATCCCAATACTGCTAAACACCACTGAGGTACCCTTGAGCAAGGTATCGTCCCAACACACTGCTCCCTGGGCGCTGTGTTCCTGGCTGCTGCTGCTTCACTTGGGTGAATGGGTTAAATTCTTTGCCATATTTCAGTTTGAAAGTATTCAAAATATGAATTTTAGGTGGGTGCTATTGCGATTTTTAAATCCTGTATTCAAAATAATGCCCAGCCTAGTCTAAGACAACACCGATGCCAAGATCAGTAGCAGTCAGATTAAAAAGGGCTATTCAGAGTGATTGACCAGTGTACTCAGGCTTTAGGGGGATCTATAGCAGTCCCAAAGAAGCCGTTTGTTGAGTTTCTCTTTTGAGTCAGTCTGACAAGTGTGTTTTCTTCTTATTTTATTTATTTTTTATTCGTGTTCATTGTCTTGTTACTCAGCAACATGAGCAATGCATAAAGAAAAGAACTTACTGAGAAGGGCTGTGTGCGACTTAGTGCTGTATAAGACAAGAGCAATAAGTTAAGTGCATAAAAATAAATACAACATTTTCAGAGTGACCTTGACCTGATACACATATTCTAAATGCATATTCTCAATATGTATCCCCAGTATTCTGTTTCATCTCATCCATGCTCTGTATAATTTAGGTAAACCAGGACCAGAATTTGGATAGCTGATTACAGACTCTTCATATACTTCAGAAGCAAGTCATTTATTGGCCTCTTCTCCTGCCAGTATCTAGAGACCAGTGGCCTAGATAATAATGTTTTTTATTTAGTAGGTGAAGGCCTTGGCTAACTCACAGGGTCATTGCTGGCCATTGGACCACATCAGTGTGGATGTGTGGAAAACATGTGGCCACAGGCTGCTGTTCCTTTGGGCTTTCTTCTCCTGAGAGTCCAAATCAAACCTCTAGCTCCTACTAACTTGTTGTTTTTGCTGAGTGGCCATTTCCACCACTGAGATGTCAATACCTCGCTACAGGGCCAAGCTATCAATAGCATTTGCCACTGATGTCCCATGTGTCAGCACTCTGCATGTGCTCTGTTATTGCAGAACAATCAATAGGTCAAGCAAAGTTCTTGCTTCATTATTAATGAACACTTACCCTAATGAATAAATAGGGTAACCATTTATAACAATGCATAAAGACTATTTACATAATCAGGTGTTACTCTGTATTGATTGTATTGATTATATTGTCTGATCCACCTCATGATACTAGATATGATTAACTTTCACACATAGACACACACATTAAAATCATGCAAAACAAAAAAATACCAATAAATAAAAAAGATGTAGTTTTATATTATACTTATAATATATAATAGTATAACAAATATTAGTAAATAATGGTCCTGACATAATGTGTTTAGAAACTTTATAATGGTGTTGAAAGGAACCCTTGAGTCGCTGTCTTGATCACACCCACTGGTAGGAGACCCCACCCCTTGTCACTTTCCCCACATTGCTGTATAACGGTACTACCCCATTGCTCAATGAGGGGGGAGTTCTGGACTCTGTGCAGCCTTTAGTGCACAGTAATGATTGTTTTAGGTCTATAGGGAACAGCCGGTAGGTTCATTGCCTGGTGCACTGCAGGGGACTCTGGAGAAATAAACGTGGGACGCGCATCAGCAATGTTAGCAAAATGTTCACAAGAGTAAGGAGGAGGAAATGCAAGGAAACAGGCCCTCCCCCTCCCCCTCCCCCAAAATTCCACCAGCACAGAACACAAGCTAGTATGTGTCAAGACAAAAGAAAATCCACTGTCAGCTCTGTGTGTGTGTGTGTGTGTGTGTGTGTGTGTGTGTGTGTGTGTGTGTGTGTGTGTGTGTGTGTGTGTGTGT
>JBBMFX010042263.1:0-25587 GCA_037832545.1 Rhabdalestes septentrionalis
AGGTTTATACCCATTATAGCCAGCAGGGGGCGCTGTTAGACCACACTGAGCGCAGGCACAGCAGTTTAGGTCAAGAAGCTCGTGGGTTCTTCACTCACACATACATACACACTACAGGAACGGCCGAAGCAGCAAGAGCAGAGCTGTATTTATACACATCACACTTTCAGATAAACGTTTAAAACCTTTCAAACCTGAAAAGCTTGTGGGTTCTGGGTACAGTAGAGGTTCTCTAAAAGAAGTGAAGCTCCACTCTGCACCTGTCTGGTTGATCAAATATCTGCTATACTGGAGACGGTGTGAGGTTCCACTGGAGTGCCAGCAATGAATGGATTCACTGTCATTGCTGTCCTACCTTAATTGTGTTTGTGTATGTGAGGATTATTAAGGAAGTGGCCTGTCACTGGCAATTAGGATAAATCTGTCACAGGGCCAAACTCTTCTCAACACACACACATACACACACACACACACACACCACTGTTCAGGAGTTTACACGGTTCATAAGCCCTGCCCCACCTCAGACTTACTACCAGAGAGGGGTCAAACGAAACAAGAGATCATGAGCTAAAGAGAGAGAGGGAGTGGGGAGGGTGAGAGGGGTGGGGATAGAGGGAAGAGAGGGGGATAGGGAGAAAAGAGAGAGAGGGAAGAAGAGAAGAGTGGGTTAGAGAGAGAGAGGGAAAGAGAAGCCAAGGGGAGAGAGAGTGGTGTGTGAAGAAGGGAGCAGCCCCTGCACTTCTAGGTGCAAAGGATTCTGCAGGTTCATGGCTGGACTTTAACACCAGTGGATTTGCTTTTATTTACTTTCTTGTTTATCAATTAAAGTTTCAAAGGGAAGGAAAACCAACAAAGGTGAGACTCAGCAGTATGTGTGCGTGATGATGGTGAGATTGTAACTGTGCTCTCTATCTTTTAACTAAACAAATGTAATTATTAAATCAATGCCTGACCCAACACCTGTCCCTACATCTGACCCAATGCCTGAGCCTAACCCAAACCTTAAATCTAACCCTGATGCTGAACCTTACCTACACCTGATCTTAAACCTGATCCATATTTATGTGTAGAAATGTAGAGATATCATGTTTAGTGATGTTATGTTGTGTAGTAGTTTGTGTACATAGGGAAACATGCAGTGTAACATACAGTAAAATGTAGCAATTGCTCAGATAATAATACTATATATACATAGTGGATTCGCAGTATGATGAAAATGAACTATTGTGGTGTAAGAGCATTATCATGGTTTTCAGGACCTCCCCGTCCAAAATGGTAATATGTTCTAATTGCCTCCAGTGGGTCCATCACATTCCATCATTTTGGACCCCCAGGCAAAAGCAGAAAATATATAATTTATGTGTCAAACCAGCTGTGGGAAATGCTGTTTAACCCAGTTCAAGATGAGCAGCCCAGGCTGAAGGGATGGATTTAAAGTTGTGATCAGGTCAGGTGCCAGAATAGAGACCAGTGGTCTTAAAACCAAATGGAGGTCAGTTAAATCAGAATTAGCATTCATTACTCAATTAGTATTCAGGGCACAATGAGGATTTAGCCTAACCTCATTTTTTAAGAGGAAACATGGCCTCACTTTCACATGAAAAATTATAAACACAGATAAACACTGTGTGTGCAAAATTGATTTCCTAATTCTGCATGGTTTGAGAACATAATCACTGATCTGAATTGCTCCTGACCCTTCCAGGTCCAGCCATGGATATGGGAGGGTTGGAGACGATGGTGGCGAACTCAGCCTACGTTTCCGCCCGCGGGAGCGTTGATGGAGCCGCCGCTGCCACCATGAGAGACAAGAAGTATCGGGCCAAGCTGACCCTGCCCCACATCCGAGAGTGCGAACACATGAAGACTTCGGTGGACTCATCCTTCGACAGCATGTGCGTCCGCCAGCCCATCGGCAGACGTCTCTTCCAGCAGTACCTGTCCAGCGACCCAGCCCACAAAAATGCTGGCGAGTTCTGGAAGGACATGGAGGAATACACTGTGGCCCAGGAGAAGGACCGCGCCCAGAAAGCACAGAAAATTGTCAACAAGTACTTCGAGTCAAGCTCTAAGAACTTCTGCAGCTTCCTGGAGGAGAAGGCCGTGAGCAGAGTGAAGGAGGACCTCAAGAACCTCAGGGGGGACCTTTTTAAAGAGAGTGAGCAGCAGCTCCTGAAGAACCTGGAGGACAAAGCTCTCGCCGGCTTCAAGAGCAGCATGTACTTCCTGCGCTACGTTCAGTTTAAGTGGCTGGAGAGCCAGGCAGTCACAGAGGACTGGTTTATGGAGTTCCGAGTTCTGGGGAAGGGTGGGTTTGGCGAGGTCAGTGCCTGCCAGATGAAAGCCACCGGAAAGATGTATGCCAACAAGAAGCTCAACAAGAAACGGCTCAAGAAACGCAAAGGCTACGATGTAAGAATGAAAGGGGTTTCAGTCACTGATGCTCTACAGTGCCCCCAAAACACCTGAGCAAGAGAGAGAGAGAGAGAGAGAGATTAGCTCAGTCACCTGAGAGCAGAGTATTAGGCAGCTCTAATCACTCAGCTTCAGAACAAAGAGGCTTTCAGTCCCACAAATCAGCCTAACCAGCGACCAGAGAGAGAGAGAGAGAGAGAGAGAGAGTGAGAGAGGCAGAGAGAGGCAGAGCCCCACTCACCTGACCCTCATTCACTTGACCCCCACTCACCTAAATCTCATCCACCTGACTAACTTGAACCTCACTCATCTGAACACATTCCTGTCCACCTCCAAGCAAGCTTGAACTGAAGTGTCAAAGGATGATTATGCTCTGCCACAGGACCAGCAGAGCAGAACCGTTCTGAGACACTTCAGTTCTACAGGAGATCACAGGCAGCATGAGAGTTTCCTCCAGGTCTCACAGCACCACCTTGACCAGGATTTCACTTTTGACCCCTCATTTAACTTCCATTACATTCCCAGTAAATGTGCAGGTGTAAACATTTCTGAAGTTCCTGCAAAACGCTTCTTAACCTGTGAGATGTTTTATGAGTGACCATCTGTGTTGTGAACAGGGCGCCATTATCGAGAAGCGTATCCTGGCAAAGGTCCACAGCCGTTTCATCGTTACACTGGCGTACGCCTTCCAAACCAAGACTGACCTCTGCCTGGTGATGACCATCATGAACGGAGGAGACCTCAGGTACAGCACAGCTGCTTCGCCAGGGCAAGGCCATGTCTGTGCTTACTTTTAAAATATATATTAATTTATTCATATATTTGTGGAACGAACCATACCAGAGGATTGTCCTGAGCTTCAGGAACAGAGCCTTAAAGTTCAGAACATCATGTAACAAACTCTATGTCAGCTAAATGTGTGGATGTGGATGTTTTTATATATGCTCTTTATCCTGTGTTATCTGTGTTATCTGCAGAATTGAACAGCTCCAGTGCTGCTCTTCTTTGTATTATCTGTAACCCACTACTCTCTCGCAGGTTTCATATGTATAATGTTGATGAGAAGAATCCAGGCTTTAACGAGACAAGGGCATGTTTTTACACGGCTCAGATTATCTGTGGCCTCGAGCACCTGCACCAGCACAGGATCATCTACAGAGACCTCAAACCTGAGAACGTTCTGCTGGATGACGCAGGTACACACACAAAAAGGCAGCATGTCTTCAGACTGATCCTTTTACATTGATGTTGGGGTCAGTTGCCATCAACCAGTGATCCAGGGTGATTAATATCAGCAATATAGTTCCTGTGCAGTCATTGTGTAAATGTGTATTTTCACATTCTTACATAAATCCATGGCAAATGGCTATAAACAATACTAAGATTCTGTGGGGTTTTCAGTTGGGTTGTCAGCATCTTCTGCAGGGTGGTCACACCCATCCCACCCCGACCTCTTGTTTACATACATATCATTTCAGGTCACGTTCGGCTCTCAGATCTTGGCCTGGCTGTGGAACTTCCACCAGGAACGGACAAAACCAAAGGATACGCAGGAACACCAGGTTGGAGTTTAACGCCATTGTTTTGGCTGTATTAACCTCTAAGGGCTCTACCAACAAATAGGTTTTTCCTGTGCAACAATAGTGAAGCTGTAAGCTAGGGGTGCAGAGCTATGCCTGGTGTCCTGAAGGGCCGGCATCATTGAAGGTAGAGAATAGGTTGAGTGCCCGTGGTGATGTTCATTTTGTTATTGTAGAATGCAGCTTTGGCATCAGTGATGCTGGATGAGAAGGAGGACAGGAATGGCTCACTTTATGCCATTTTCTCTCAGCAGCCCTGAGATTGTTGCCCAGACCTTAAATGGTCTCAGTCAGCCCTGAGTTAGGAAGGCTAGGGTCTGTTGATGGCTGGAGTTGGTTTGGCAGATAACGGACACACACAATGTAATAAAGAAGCAACCATCATTGAAAAAAGACTGGTAGAGTTGTTGCAGAGGTTGTAGCAGTAAGAGACCTTACGTGTTGGAACAGGGGGCCATTCGGGAGGGCAGACGTTCATATGGTGAAGTAATAGTCAGAGATGTGTTTAGAGACATGAGTGTGAGGCAATTAGTGGCATAGTTCATAGTAAGGTATCAGTGAAGGACAGTAAGTGTGATGGTATATTTACAGAGGACTGTAAGTCCTTACAATGTCAGTGGAGGACTAAGAGTGTGTCCATATTGACACTGAATGACTGTGTCCGTACGCTGCAGAGTAGGTGTAGGGCTGTAAGTATATCCTAACTCTGCAGTCTCAGTGGAGGACTGTGAGTGTGTCTAAGCCCATTAGTGTCGGTGGAGGATTGGAAATGTGCCTGGAGCCCTCAGTGTTGGAGGACTGTAAGTGGGTTTCCGTCCCCCACGGTGTGCGTGGATGGCTGTAGGTGAGTTCGGAGTAGAGTATTGTCTGTCCCCGACCCTGTGGTGTTGTTAAAGGTCAGGTACATTTTTCTAAAGCTTGCGGTGTCAGTGGAGGACTGTGAGTGTGTCTAGACCCTGCGTTTCAAAAGACGTTTCTTTGTTAGATGAGCTTATGATGAATTTGTCCATGTAATGCCTTTATTAACCCCAACTAAAAATATTGTGTTTAATGTAAAATCCAATGTTTTCCTACAGGACACACTAATTGATTAGATGAAATAATTTCAGTTACAGACAGAATGGGGGGTCCTGTGATATTCAATCATGCCTATTTTTTTGTGTACATATATATAAAGATCTGATATGGAGAGAGACCTTGAGTCCATGGGTCCATGGATAAAAGATGACATTCCAATAAGATTTCTGCTGCTTGAGTAGACAGGATTTATGTTCAAATCTAAAACAAAGGCTGATTTGCAAACTTGTGTTCCTCTCTGTGATCACCAATTTGTCTCTTCATGACAATATTACTGCTTCTTTAGTACCAGATTATTTCAGGACTAATGAGCTCCTGCTCAGGCATCAGACTCTGTAATTTCCTTTTTTATCCATTAATTTTATTTTACTTTGATGGTAAATATTCCAAAGCTAAATGGGACAAATGCTCTTTGGCCATTTTTTAAATCTGCTGAGCAAAGCTCTTCATTTGGAAGAGTTTTAGGATCGGGATGGGAAAGACATTATTATTTTTTAATAGTTTAGGGCAGAACAACACATTGGCGTAGATTTTGCTTTTTAAAAGAACTTGAACAACTCGCTTAAAATTTTGGCAGGGTTGAATATCACTGGACCCCCATTGTGTCTGTAACTGAAATTATTTCACCTAATCAATTAGTGTCTCCTGTAGGAAAACATCTGATTTAACCTTAAACACAATATTTTTAGTTGGGCTTAATAAAGGCATCACGTGGACAAATTCATTATTAGCTCATCTTGAACAACTTGCTTATCTTCATTAAAATGATTTTTGGAAAAAAATGTAAATATAATCAAAGAACTGATTTTTTTTTTTTACAGGTGATTCACAATGGAGATGTGACTACCTGAATATTTGAATTAATAAATCTCTCTCTCTCAGGTTTTATGGCTCCGGAGCTGCTGCAGAGTATAGAGTATAATTACACAGTGGATTATTTTACTCTGGGAGTGACGCTGTACGAGATGGTGGCAGCTAAAGGACCATTCAGAGTTCGAGGAGAGCAGGTACACATATATACAAACACGCACATTCTCCCACATATATGCACCCAAATAAGAGGGAAAAAAATGAGAAATTAAGAAATAAGAGACCTCTGCAATTTATATTTAAATCAGCATCTCTATGAGAATGACAATCATTCCATGCCAGTGTCTGTTAAATCCTACATAAGCGCATCATTCTGCTTTATGAGGGACTGATTAGTGATCACCTGAATCACATCTTATTTAATGAGATAAGGTATAAAAACACGACTGTAATCAACACTCTCTTCTCACAATGAGACCAGTTGGATAGCAAAACACCATTAGAAGTATGTTAAAGGTAATTATGGCTATTATGTTTGAGTGAACAAGAGATTTATTTTCTTTTATTTCATATTTTTACTTCTATTTTCTCTTAAATTATGCTTTACAGAACACTTTTTCACTTTTGATTTGGAATTTAGGAAAGCTGTTTTAAAGCTGTTTTAAAAATAAGGCAAAGCTTTTCATTTCTCTACTCTATGTGTGTATATATATAGCTGTCAGTCACTCATGTGCTCCTCCCCCTCCAGGTGGAGAACAGTGAGGTGACCCGGCGGATTCTGAATGACCCCGTCTCGTATCCCCCTACCTTCAGTAAGGAGCTGAAGGACATCTGCGAGGGTTTGATGGAGAAGAATCCAGAGAAGCGTCTGGGTTTCAAAAACAACGACTGCAGTGAATTAAAGAACCAGAGTTTCTTCAAAGACCTGAACTGGGGGCGGCTGGAGGCGGGTATACACCTCTTCATAATGATTTTATTTTTAATGCTGGACATTTTTAAAACTTCAATTGCAAATGTTTCAAACGCAATTAATTGTATGGTTTTCTGCGATTTATCATATTGTTATATGCAAAAATAATTCATTCAAAACTAGTGCAATAATAATTGGTTTACAAACACTTTAAACAAATACGCAGCTTTTTAACATCAGTGTGACCTTCAACACACTTATACAGCTGCAGTTTAAAATCTCAAACATTATAAAACCAAAGTTATGTGCTACTGCAGAGCATTCACATCTAGTTTGTTATAGAAAAAAAAGTTTCCCACAGAGTCCAGAGAATTATAGCAGCTGCAACGGGAGACAAGCTCCATAAGAAAGGCAATGTATCTGAATACAGTATCATTGAAGACCCTGTTGGTGTAATGGTCATGCCTAAAAAATAATGGGACAACTGACTCCTGTGAGGGTCAACTGACTCTTGTGAGGGTCAACTGACCCCTGTGAAAACCAGCCGAGGAAATGTAACAAGCCCAAATATTAAAGAAAAAACTGGAAGAAAAAAAACTATAAAAATGTGCGATAAAATAATTGTCAGCTTTAAGTAAATAATGCCCAGCTCTAAATATTTGATGTTACATGACCTTCCATTATATATTATATCTGTCTCTCTCTTTCTATCTCTATTTCTCTCTCTCTCAGGGATGTTGCCGCCCCCATTCATCCCAGACCCGAAGATGGTTTATGCGAAGGATATTGATGATGTGGGAGCGTTCAGCACCGTGAAGGGGGTGCAGATCGACCAGAAGGATAATGAGTTTTACGAGGAATTTTCTAGTGGAAACATCCCGATTCCATGGCAGGAGGAGATGATCGAGACCGGTGTCTTCGGAGAGCTAAACATCTGGGCGGAGAATGGAAAACTCCCCAACGACCTGGACCCCAACTTTGTACAATCTTCAGGAGGGGGGTGTGTCCTTCTGTAGAGAGAGAGAGAGAGAAAGAGAGAGACAGAGAGAGAGAGAGAGAGACAGAGAGAGACAGAGAGAGACAGACAGAGAGAGTGTGTGTGTGTGAGAGAGAGAGTGGGAGAGAAGAAGAAAGAAAGAGAAAGACAGAGACCGAGAGAGAAAGTGATTGTTTGTGTGTGTGTGTGTGTGTGTGTGTGTGTGTGTGTGTGTGTGTGTGTGTGTGTGTGTATGTGCGTATGTGTGTATGTGAGAGAGAGAGAGAAATGGAGAGAGAGACAGAGACAAGAAGAGAGATGAGATGAAAGAGAGAGAGAACACAGCTGTTAGCAGAGAACTTGTTAGAAACATGTGTTTCTCTCTCTGACACACATTGTCTTTATTAAAGCTTAAATTATCTAATTAAATTATTCAAACTAATGATGTAATGACATGATTAATAAAGTTATCAATGAAGCAGACTGTAAGTGAACTGTCCTGTTTTTTACTCAATACTGAACTGAAAGTGTTTTGTCTCCTAACGGGAATCCCTGGCCCACTTCACTTCCCCTCTCAGACTCCGCCCACTTTCACTACAGCAGTGTGTGAGAGTGTATCTTCCTCAGTGTATCTACCGCATAAAACTGTATTTTCACACAGTCATTTCAGAAAGCATTGCATTCTGTGGCTTGATCTTTCTGAACAAATGCTGGGGGAAAAAATCCTATGAAATTAATCATCTTCACCATCATTATTATTTCTAAGTATGGAGAACCTTTCTTTAAGTCTCTTTCTTGAAGGAGTCTGGAGGCAGAGGGTATGTACAGGTGGAAAGGAATGGAACAACACAAACACACACAGGGACAAACACACACAGGGAGACACACAGACACACACAGAAACACACCTCTTCCCTAAATACATCAGGCGGTTCGTACTGAAACTTCCCCTCTGGAAAAAAAAACAGTCGAAAGGAGAAGGACTGACCGTTGCTTTTTATCAACAGAATTGCAGCTCCCCTCTCACTGCCTCACCGTGGCCCCAACATACAGGTAACGCACCACGCAATCTTATCTATTCTATCTTTAGAAAAAAAGTTTAGAAACAGTATACAGTGTTTTTTCGCAAGAAGCTCAGGTTCATCTGTCCACCAGTCTCTCTGGCAATCAGTTCTTATTTCTGTCAGTCAGTCTGTCTGTTTGTCTGTCCATCTGTCATCTGTCAAACAGTGTCTGTCAATCTGACAGCAGCAATTGCCAAAATTATTTTTTCAGATGCTCGGGCATCTGATTCTGTGTCAATTATAGTGAGGTTTTTCACACTGGAGTGAATCTGGGTGAGTGTTTTACACACCAGAGTGAGCATTTGCACTATGGGAGGAAAACACCAGCATAGAGACACTCAGTTGTTCTGGATCCTCTTCTGTTTTGAATTGAATTGTTGCTGTCAAACCAAAACGTTTCTTCAAAGCATGAGAAATACCCTGTTAGCTATTCGTTATTGTAATGAGATTTTATTTAAAATTGTCATTTGAAAGTGACTTTGTCCTGCGAATTGTACTTGATATGCTGAGACTGCTTAACCTCAGCTCTGAATAATTTATATGTAATTTATAATGCTTTTGTTTTGTTTTTTTATCTTTTACACTATAACTTTATAATGTTATGTTTGCTATATTGCTGAGTGACCTATCTTCTCTTGTTAATCACATTTCATGGCAATGTTGTCCCTGTGCTAATTTGCATTTGATAACTAAAGCTGTAACTTAAACTTGAAACTTGTATGAGGCGCTGTTTGACATCTGTGTTGGATACAGACTCCTGCATGTTATTCACTGCTACTCATCTCCATGCTGATATTCTGTGATTCGTTTTCAGAGAGTATATTGGTTGAGGGTTGCTCTAGAGAACACGTGTTGTCCCACAGTGCGGGACACCCCGGGAGGCTGGACTTCAGGGGAGGACACAGATATGGCTGCCCTGAAACCCAACTTCAATCAGAAACCAAACCTTCCACCAAAACCACGCCTGCAGTCGGCATGGGGACAGAGCTCTACCCGGTGCCCCACTGTGCTGGACAGGGTCATCAGCAGGATTGAGCCAGGGACAGTCCGACAGAGGGCGCTCAGCCTCACCAGTAAACAGGAAAATAAAACCGAGTCCCAGTGTATGGCAGGACAAACCCAGAAACCCAAAGAGAAACAGGAGAACAAAAAACAAATCCAGAATTCCGAGGAGAGACAGGAGAACAAAAAACAAACCCAGAATTGCGAGGAAAAACAGGCAAACAGAGAACAAATCCAGAAACCCAACAAAAAACAGGAGAATAGAGAACAAATCCAGAAACCCCAGGAGAAACAGGAGAACAGAGAACAAATCCAGAAACCCAACAAAAAACAGGAGAATAGAGAACAAATCCAGAAACCCCAGGAGAAACAGGAGAACAGAGAACAAATCCAGAAACCCCAGGAGAAACAGGAGAACAGATGGACGGAGCAGGGCAGGAGAGACCAGCCTCCTGTGGATGTGGAAAACGGACGATCAGGTACAGTTTCAGTCCTGCGGGGACATGGGACGTCCACCTGGATCACATCACCAGTTACTTTCAGTACAACACGATCATTAAACACGCAAACACCCAACTCACACACACTGCACCTCCAGCACACTACCAGACACACAATGAAATTCATGCATGCGTCCAAAACTCCCACACTCACCCACAGAGGTACTGGGGAATGGGGAGACCAGGGCACAGGGCAGACTCACCCCCCACCTGTATTTTATTTTTCCAAAACTCCACTATGCGTCCCACCTATCCCCAGATCAGTCCATCAGTCTAGACTTATTTTGAGTCCCCCAAATTTGTGTCGTTTAATACAGAACTGAAGCTAACACTAAAGGTGCAAAAAATAGAAGTCTACAGACATAATCTTTTGCCCTAAACACAAAGCCGAAACATTTCTGGACCCTCAAACCACATCCAGCTCATCCTTAAGATGGATCAGGCTTGTGGACGTGGTTTAGGACGCAGTACAACTTACTGTGAGCTCTTAATCTGTTTCTGATCTGTCACTAATCTGTTCCTTTAAACCAGTTATCATCACCAGCTCTCCCACACAAATGCCCTCCAGCCCCCCAACCACTCCCCAGTCCCTCAAAACACACCTCGACCCATTTTGTCAGTTTAAGCACATGGGAAATTCTAACGAGCTGCCACTGTGTCCTCAGAGCCTGATGGGAGTGAGATGGAAGATGTTGTGGGTGGGGTCAGGCTGGAGGAGGCGGGGCCTATGGCATCCTCCTGCTCCCTCCAGGAAACACACTGCCACTGTCTGTGCCACATGCAGAGGCCTGGCATGAAGCTGGTGTGGGTTCCTCTGAAAATGGATGAAAGGAACAAGCGAGAGCAGCACAATGGGTCACTGAAAAGGGAAGATAAAAGAATAAGCTTGACCAGAGGGGACATGCCCTACAGAGACAGCAAGATGACAGCTGAAGTATCTCCTCCTTCCAAACACACAACAAGTGTAAAATCTCCTACGATGCCTCAGTGCATAAACTGCCGGAGTTTTCAGCTCCATCATGGGCGCCGGGTGTCTGAGAGTCTGTATGAAACACTGGAAGTGTTACTGCCTAGTCCAGCTCTACCAGAGACCCCAAACTCTGATCCACCCATCAATAACAACCCACCCCCTGACGAGGAGCCACTCTACTTAGAGGTCCAGCCATCCATTGAGAACACTGCCATGCCCCCAGTTCCCCCCCCAAGACCCACACCTCCACTACCCACAGAGACAAAATCTCACGCTCCTAAGAAAGACAGACGGGCCACCCAGGCTTTTCTGGGCCCCATGGTGTCCCTTAGAGGATGCCCAATAATCATATCATCCAGGAGCTGTGAAAGGGCGCAAGGAGTCCCATCCACTGATAAACAAAAGCCAGGTAATGTCTAGCACTTATTGCACCTGATTGGTGTGTTTGATCATCAATTGCATAGCATCATTTGAATAAACATGATTAATATCACCATCATTATCTTGCCATTATGAGGATATAGCATTATTAGCATAACCATCATGAGCAAAGCATCACTACGATTTTATCAATAGCCAACCATCATTAGCATTACCATCATTATCCATTAGCATTACAGGTTTGTGTGTATGTGAAGAGTAATTTTCCTAAATATCTGTTTTCAGAGAAGAAGAGAACTGATGAAAAACCAGAGAAGGAAACGAAGTAATGCTTTATTCACAACACAACACAGCACAGTACACCACCATCCATCACAACACAACACAGCACAATACTTCACCATTCATCGCAACACAACAGTACACAATGGCAACACACCTCACACAACTTGAAAACATGGTGAACACAACCACTAAACTTTTCCTTTTCCCTGTGTCTCCCACTCCCGGTGGAAGGAGGAAAATCAGTACTGATTGGGTGCAGAGCTCTGATTATGGTGAGATTTTTTAGAGCAAATACATGTAAATTCCTGAATCCAACAAATGTGTGTAAAATGTTGATGGTGTGTGTGTGTGTGCGTGTGATGTGAATGTGTTGTGTGCATGTATGTAGAGCCACTGTATCAGATGTATCACCAGAATGTGCGTGAGGCTGAAGCTCAGCTGCAGTGTGGGAGCCCCTCGTGCCGCCCGTCCCGACGGAGTGTGAGTGAGTGTCTGGGGCTGGGGACCCCCAGTGGGATGAAGCACAGGGAGATCAGACTGTGGCAGGAGAATCCTGTGGTAAAGGAGAGCGGAGTCCTGCAGAAACTGTCCTACAATGAGACACAACGGCAGGAGGTGAGTGGGGAAAGGGACAAAGATGAGACAGGAGTTGAGATATGGATGGTACAAGAATGAAGCTAGGGATGAAAAGGAGGACTGAGACAGGCCTGAGATGGAGAGGTAGATGGGCATATGCACAGGGACGGGGTTGGAGATTAGATCAGCACAGAGACAAGGATGTGGATGGTAGTGATGGGTTGTTCTTGAACGATTCGATCATTTTGAACAAATCTTTAATGTTACTTGGGAACAATATGTATGAGTGATTCGTTCAGTCACGCATGCGCATTTGCGCTACATCCTATAGTTTCTGTATTGGAATTATTGAGTTTCAAACCCGAAGACTCGAGAGATTAACTAATCAAGGCTCTTTACGGCTCAGGCTGCATAAGTTAACATTACGGGACTGTCACGTGAGGAACATATGACTCAAACCCAAAGACTCGAGAGATGAACTAATCAATTCTTATTCCAGGTCAGCCTGCATTGGTGAGCTAATTGGGCTGTCAGGTGATGAATGAATCACTGAAACCCAAAAACTTAAGAGACGAGGTGAGCGAATCATAGATTAAAGACACAGGTAAACAATGAATGAAACTTTTCTGTTGTTTATAGCATTTTTGTTTTGTCTTGTTTGTAGTATGATCAGCATTTGTGTTGATGTGTTAGGGAAGTAACACGTAACATTTTAATTATATTTGGCTAAAATGAACAAAATGAATGTGATGACACAAAAAAGATTCATTCATTTTGCTGAACGAGACTCAAAGATCTGAGTCGGTAAAATGATCTGAACTTCCCATCACTAGGGGATGGGGACAGAGACAGGGACGAGGATGAAGATGGGGAAAGAGGTGCGGACAGAGATAAAGACAGGAATGGGTATGGGATGGGAATGAACACAGAGACAGGGACGAGGATGATGATGGGGACGGGGACAGAGACAGGGACGAGGATGATGATGGGGACGGAGATAAGGACAGTAATGGGTATGGGATGGGAGTGAATACAGAGACAGTGAAAAGACAGAGATGGGGATGGAAACAACCATTCTCTCAGCATGATGCTGTTCATCTCCTTTTTCCTCCACAATGCGCCAGTTGTGGGAGGGCACTGTGAGGCATGTTGACCTTTGACCCCTCCCTGTCAGTGTGATGTGATGACCTATGCCCCTGTGTCAGTGTATGTTCGAGGTGCTGGTGTCGGAGGACTCATACCTGCGATCACTGCGGGTGCTCAAAGATCACTTCCTAGGGTCGAGGGAGCTCAACGATACACTGGTCATACATGACAGGAAGTCACTCTTCTCCAACATCCTGCAGGTTTACGATGTCAGTGAGAGGTGAGACACCAAACATGGAGTTTAGAACTGCTGGAATATTAAAGTGTTAAACTGTATGACTGTTGGACTCTAGTATCCTTGAACTGTAAGGGACTGTTAAGATAGGGTGACCAGTTGTCTGCTTTTTTCAGTATCGTCTGGGATTTAGAGCAGCCTAAACATTTGTCGGCATAAGATGATCACCCTGGTTAAGACTAGAGGATTGTTCAATTATATGACTATAGGACTAATAAGACTGTAGGACTAGGACTGTAGGAGATTTGGACTATTGGAAGGTAGGGCTATTCGAGTCAGTAGGAGTGTAAGATTAAGTCTGTAAGACGTTAGGAGGGCTCAGTTCTCAAAACTTGGATAGGAAGCGTATCCAAAAATGTGAAGAAAGGTGGAGAGAAACCAAGAATCAAAAGAGGAACTGATGCTCCTCTGGGGCCCAACACCATTCTGGAATGACTTTTAGGTCCGCTACATGCTCCTGACTTGAATTGACTCGATTCTTTCGTTTTAACATAAACAAAATCTAGTACTTGGTACCGGAAACTACAGTGAAACACAAGGGCGGTACCAGGTAACAAACAGCAAGTGGAGTCAAATTGCGTCTCAAAAGAACAGTCGAACAGAGGTGGCAGTGGTCAGTGAGGGAGGGCACCAGTGAAGAAAGAAATGAGGGAGCAGACAGAGCACAGAGGAGAACTGGGAGGAGCACTAGCTCCAGGACTGGGAGACATGGGGACATTTACACCAGGGGTTTTCCCCCAAACTTCAGCTACTTCTTTGTGTGAATGTGTGAGTCATCAAGCTCAGTTGTGTTGGAGTCACAAGTGTTTCTTCTCGCAGGTTCATGCAGGATCTGCTGGACAGGATGGACGAGAGTGTGGTCATCTCTGATGTGTGCGACATAATTCACCAACACACAGTGGAACACTTCTCAGTCTACACAGACTACATCAGGAACCAGATCTACCAGGAGAAAACCTACAGTAGACTAATGTAGGTCACACATTCACATATACATACACATACACAAACAGACATACACACACAAATATATGCACACACATTCTTATATATATAAACATACACACACAGACACTCATGTTCCTGCTTTCAGTTCCCTGCAGGAGTGTGTAATCAACTGTTTTCTCACTCACACACACACACACACACACACACACACACAAGTCTGTGGTCTTTCTCAGAGTTCTCTGTGCTCTTTTCTTAAAATGACCTTTTTATAAAGGTTGTTCTGACTGCGGTTTCTGTGTGTGCGCGCGTGTTAGGCTGGAGAACAGGGGGTTCTGTGAGGTGATGAGGCGGTTGGAAGAATCTTCACTCTGTCAGCGTCTCCCGTTCACCTCCTTCATGCTGCTGCCCTTCCAGCGCATCACACGCATTAAAATACTGATTCAGGTACATACACACACACAGCTCTTCTTTAGGACAGTCTGTGTGTATGTGGTTCTCTTTTGTTCCATTTTTTGATGGAATTAATCCAAAATCTTCTACTGTAGGGTCTAATTTCATCATCATTCAGGAAGTCCAAGTGGGGTTTTGTGGCTCTAGTCTTTCGCCCGTGGACACATCCTTGGTTCCTCTCGATGTAGAGCTTTGCTGAGTTTTGAGTCTAGAGATTCGATTTGTTCCTGTGTTCTCTTTTCTAGAGCATTCTAAAGCGGACGACTGAGGGTTCAGCAGAGGAGGAGACAGCGTCCACAGCTTTGGCTGCTGTGTCTGAGGTGAGGAACTTAAAATTCTCCCCATTCCAGCCTGAAGATGCAGAATCACATAAGAAAAGAACAAACAGTTCAGTTCTGACCAGAGAGGAACTGAATAACGCCAGTGGAACTTAAGAACTAGGGTCCGGTCTCCTCTGTGTTTCCTGTTCAGATCATTCTGGAGGCAAACTCTCAGGTCGGTCAGATGAAGCAGATGGAGGAGCTGGTGCACACTGCTAACATCCTGGAGTTCGACAAGCTGAAGGTGGGATAGTTCAGATCCAGCACCAAGACCTGCCTGACCTCATTCTGTAATTAGAATTCCCTCAAACAGAACCTCCATGTTCTACACCTACCTCCATTTCTCTTTTTTCCACCATGTTCTACATCTACCTCTGTACCATATGTGTGTTACACCAGCAAATAGTTTTTCTGACCAGTGATCTTCACATGAACTGCTCCTCTATTACATAATATTCCCAGGCGATCCCGCTGGTGTGCCAGACGCGACAGCTGGAGAAGCAAGGGGAGCTGCAGGAGCTCAGTAAGGTGGCATCGCTCTTCGGCCTGCGCTTCCGCTTCTCTCCGATCTACATCTTCCTCTTCAATGACCTCGTAATCCTTGCTGCCAGGAAGAGGTGAGTGCACGGACACTGATCAGCTCCCAGGCAGCACCACAGCTTTTTCACTCCTTCTCACTCTTCATCCCCAGTGGGAATCTAGAGCGGTTTGTGGTCCTGGATCATGCCCACCGCTCTCTGGTTCAGGTGCAGCGCACAGGGGTTTCTGGAGCACAGCTGGACTATACGTTCTGCCTCACCCTGCTGGAGAACCACCAGGGCCGGGCCTGTGAGCGCCTGCTGAAGGCCAACACTGAGTAAGACACAGAGCAGAGTCTGTATTCCTGATGTGTGTTGCAATTATGTCGCTCCTCTACAGTGATTCTCCTCTTTCTGAAGGTCTGACCTGCACAGATGGATGGCGGCGTTCCCCTCCGTAACCGGACCTCAGGAGCAGGAAAAGGTCTACGAAGACTGGGGTGAGCTGCACTTCAGCTCTGAGAGGGGAGCCGGGGGCTGTGGTCGAGCAGGGTGCATATGTGTGGGCTTTTTTAGTTTTTCACGTTCCCATCAGAAATGGGTTCAGCAGTAACCATGGATAGAGCAGTGATGAATTTTCTCTGTAATAAATTAGTTTGGTCTGTTCTGGATTTAGTGAATTCTCTCTGTAAAAAGGTGTGTGTGTGTATGTGTGTGTGTGTGTCAGACTGCCCTCAGGTCCAGTGTGTCAGTCAGTACGTAGCAAAACAGGCCGATGAGCTGAGTTTAGAACCCTGTGACATCATCAATGTCATCCGCAAGACTAACGAGGGTAAGAACCGGAATCCAGAAGACCACACCCTGCCTCTCACACACACACACACACACACACACACACACACAGACCACACCCTACACAACCCCCCCACACACACACACACAGACCACACCCTACCCCCCCACACACACAGACCACACCCTACCCCACACCCTACCTCACTCACACACACAAAGACAACACCCTTCCATCCTCCTGTGTTCCACCCTGTTCTAAACATCCCCCTATGTTTGTCCAGGCTGGTGTGAGGGCATGCGTCTGTCAGACCGGGCCAGAGGGTGGTTCCCTCGGGAGTCGGTGGCCGAGGTGACCAGCGAGCACCAGAGACGTAGAAACCTGAGAGAGCAGTACAGGATTTCCATGGCAACAAGGACAGCCAATCACAGAGCAGACATTTAAGATAGCCAGCCAACCAATGAAACATACTATAATCATTTTCAGACTGTCTAAAATCTAAGATAAAAACTAGAAGCTACACATAATCTGAACTGATTTGAAATTCTTTGTCATTCTTTGTTAACAGATTAGAATTTTCTTGTCAACAAAATTCAGGTGCAATACTTGAAAAAGCCTTTTATAAATACACAATCACAAAAATAAATTTTTAAGAATCACAAAACCTTCACACAACTGTTGAATAGAAGTAGAAAATGAAGTAGAAATAATGCAGTTGTTAGCTTGTCACATAGCTATTCCACAGAAAAAAAAATTGTAGTTCCTGTATTGCACTCGAGTTGTAAATTTACAGTATAAGCATTGTGTGGGGAATGATGTTTGATATAGTGATCGCTTTGGGGGTAAAACTGTTGATTAATAGTCCCTTGATTGACCATTGGTGCCTTGTTGCAAGCAGGACATGTGACAGGTGGTGTGAAATGGGTTCTTTATTGTGCTTGATGTCTTGTAGGGCAGGCAGATCTGAACTGATCATCTGAACTGTACTGATTACTCTCTGCAAAGCCATTCCCTTAGCTCCTAAACAACTGCCAAAGCAGTAGGATACAGTATGTCAGGATAATCTCAATGGAGCATTGTTTGTGAAGGTACTGGTTATTTCTGATCATTCCAGATATTAAAATGTGGTATCCAGGTCCCAGTAACTGGTGACTTATGTACAGAGGGAGATGTTCTGCTTCTCTCTGAAGTTTTGATATTAAAGTGTTCTCTGGTAACAGTCTTTTACTCTCTGTACCACCTCCCTGTTTGGAGACTCATAATAAAGAAGTCCAGGGTTGTGTGTTCAGTGCATGTTTGTCAGGGGTACTGATCTGCAGAGCTGTGTGAGAGAAGTAAAAAGCAGCAGACTGTCCAGACTGAGGAAAACTTAGTTTATTTATGTGTTTAGTCCAGTCGTGAGACTGAAGGCGCCGCTGACCAAATGGAGAACCAGGCTGATTTCACCATGCTGCGTGGATCCAGTGCTATAATCACAGCAACGGCAGAGGCGTAGCACTTCAGAGAACAGGCCCGCTTACCTACACGCCGCACATGCACACACCCAAATACTACAGTTGTTAAAAGAGAAGGTTCGTCCTGGTCCACCTGATGGACGTTTGCTGTAATAAACATTTTCCTACCTGCTGGTTGTGTCATCCTCCTGCAGGCAGAGGGCGTTCTTTCACTTCTGAATGAACACAGAGGTGCAACCGTTACACCGAACAGCCTCATGTTCCAAACAAAGGCTGATTACAGCAATGTATGCATGTTTCTTACCTGGGTTCGGTTTTTCTGGAGTGCGTTTTTGTGTTGGGGTGTCCAGGGTGGCGGTAGGGGGTGCTTTGGAGCGCGGTATGTAGATAGATATAGGGCGGGGCTCATTCTCAGGAAACACACATATCAGCGGTACACTGACACACACACACACAGTGGGTACAGCACTCATCAACCACTCAGCGCAAAAATAAACTTGTGTTTATAGTTGCGGCTGCTGTTGTGATACAACCCTAGACACTCACCTGTAGAACGCATGTGGGTATGCTTTGGTGCGGGCAGGGTCTGGGTACAGGTGTCTCACCTCATTAGTGTAGATCACATGACCATACAGGGGCTTGTGGTGGAGAGTAAAAGGGGCAATTATGAGGTTCTGGGTTTTACAGACCTAACAAAACACGAAGGCTCTGACCTCACCCTTGGCATTAATGACATGGCTGCCACAGACAGGACACAAACCTGCACACTAATAACTACATTTACAGCATTTAGCAGACACTCTTATCCAGAGTGACATACTTCAGTGCTCGTGTAGTCCACATCTGATCTTACACCAGTGAAGCTACTTCAAAATCAACAGTCATTATTCAGTTTCTTCACGCTAGGTACACCTAAAACAAAACCTTTCAAACAGGGATAGGCAGGGATAAATAAGCAAGCAGACCAAGTATTGTAAGTGAGAGAATGGATGGAGAGCACACTGTTCCCTTTCACAGTAAAATTGGTGGTAAACACTAAAGTGACCTGTAACATGCAAATGAGCAGAGTGGACTGCAATACTCCACAAGCAGTAACATGGTTTAACGTGGCTTACAGTGACGGTGGAGCCGCAAGAGTCTGCAGGGAAGCTGAAGAGCACTCTGGAACGGTCCATGTCCAGCGGCCTGCACTTCGGGTCCAGCAGCGCCGTTTGCTCAGGAGCCACAAGGGGGAAAACACCAGATGTGTTCAGCAGTGCCACCATGTGGCCGTCAGGACGACACACTGCAGAGAATAGAACGTGAACCTATCTTTCCAAAATAAGGGTCCAGAACCAGTTCAAATCCAAAGAAAACCTCACTGAGCATGTCATCCACAGGCAGCACACACTCTTGCAAGTGTGTGAATTCCTCCATCGTCTCCAGGTGGACCAGCCTGACCTGCACACTCACCGACAGACCACGCAGGTCCAAATCCTGAGACACAAAGAAAAAAAAAAAAATGGATGCAGTGTGCATAACTTCAATGGAGCAATACCTTCATAAACATTTATGTCTGATCCTTTGAGATCTTCAGAAAAGTGGTGTCCAGGAATCTGTAACTGGTGACTATGCACCTTCACCTTTAATGTACAGTGGGAGATGCTCTGCTTCTTTCTGACACAGACAATGAAGTTCACGGCTAAACTACACACAAATTTAAAAATGGCATTTAGCTCTTCAGCAGGTTGATTTAAGATTTTTCTGTTGCTGTGCGGTGAACAAATAAGCAGAAGATAAAAGATTCAGCTCATCAATGGCAGAGTCGTCTGTGTTTTTACAAGTATAAATATAACATTGAGTGTTAAGACAACTGTGTACAGATTGTAATCCTGAACCTCCATTACCCTGCAGTATTGATCCGCAGTTAGAAGTGTTCCAGATCACACTGGTGGGACGGAATGCTTTAAATGAAAGTAGGGTGCTAGAGTGTGAAGAACTGAAGTTGTCTGTTACCCCTTTAATGCTGCAGTTACTTTCCTGGTTCCTGCATCATCTCATATGGAACAGGAAGCTGATGACAAAGATTCAGTTTAGTGCCTTATATAGAATCACTGGTACCCTGTAATCCATGCCTGGAGCGAACAGCGGGATCTCCATGGTCATAACTTCCTCACTGATGTCCACAGTGTATCGTCCATCCTGAAGCAGCTGCTGGTCCAGCCTGAGTCCACCAACGTACACAGTGCCCTCCCCCTGCAGACTCCCATAATGCACCAGGATCCGCACACCACGCTGCGTACACACACCCTCCAAATATGGCACTGTTGTGGGAACACACATTTCAGCACAGAGCCTGTTTGTGGTTGTACAAAGTGAGGACATGCCCCCAGGACAGACACTCACCCAGGTCCTGCAGGACAGTGTGGACAGAGACAGGAATCTGGAAGACTTCGCCACCAGGAGAGAGACGGAAGGACAACAGCGCCGAAACAGCGTGGTTCCTGTAGCCCTCACCTATATACTGCGCGCACGCACACACACACACACACACACACACACACACAATCAATCAATCAATCACTCAGCAGGCCAGTCAAGAGGTCAACCTGTTAATTAGCTGAACTCACCCTGTAAGTGACAAGTGGGTGTATGAGGGGCACCTGCAGCAGGTAGGAGTGTGTGCCATTGGGGAGGGGAACCTGAGAGATTCGTACAGCATTCCGCTCAGCTTCCTCCAGACTTAAAGGACGTTCTGCCAGCGTCACGTTCTGCAGAATCACGTCAGACAGGAAAGCACCCACAGAGAACCCAAACTCTCCACCAGAGGGCGCCAAGTCTGGGGGAACAGCAGGATACCTGTGAAATTCTGTAGAGCATACAGAATGAGGCATACATTGTGTTTGCATCGGTCTCACAGTTGGTTATGAGGGATGTGTGTATCTGCTGGGCTCTCAGTGTCCTGAAGGTGCGATGCTGTGTGTGTTTCCAGGCTGAATCCTCCCATTCGCTCAGCAGTTCCACATCCACCTCGTACAGCCAGGAGTAAACACCTCCGGATTCTTTACTCTAAACACACACACACAGGCTTAATAAGCATCCAGGTACTTTTTTTATGTACTGCACATCTGCCAATGTGAACCTGTGTGTGTGTACTTTAAGGCGCCCTCCTTCAGCTCCAAACGGCACGCGCATCTCTATAGTGCCACGGTCATTGCGCATCCTGTAACCCCGCCGATGAGCCACACATTGGGTGATATGATCCCCTCCCACTGCCACTTTCAGATCCTTCTGAACAACTGGGGGCAGCACGAGGGGCTGCGGCAGCCACGGGAAAGTCCAGACTACATCTGTCCCATCCAGAGTAGCCTGAGCTGGGGAGGGCGAAGTTAGAATTACACACTGTTCACCAGGAATCAGAAAGATCCTGCAGGTATGAAACATTGTCTTCAAAAGCTCCAATAGTCAGACATTTACAGACAGAGGCCTGTGCAGATGATGTTTTTGGTGCAAACACCCAATCAGAAAGGTCAGAACAGTTCACAGTGGTGGTGAGTGGAACCAGACATCTGCCCCTGTAATGTATTTTAGGAAGTTATTACATCAAATATTTTGAGAATGAAACCCTTTTCCACCACCATGAAACATGCAGGTCACTGAGGCAACACAGTCCCCATTGAAGAAATCTAGTTCAGATTCTGCACAATTTACCATCAAAATTCACTTAAACAGACATCTGGTGCTTCACTGGGGGCCAGATAATGAATAAAACGGCTCTATTCCTGTTGAAGATATCTGGTTCCCTTCACCTCTGCTACAAAATCAGTGTGTTTGCACTAGACTGTGAATTGCCGTTTATAATGGATTTTATAGTGTGTGCTTTAACGGTCAGTGTTTCAGATCAGGGTGATGATCCTACTCAGACTGCAGGCCATCGAGGTGTCCACTTTGAGCAGGGTCCACTGATGTCTGAACAGGACTGCGGCACTGACCACTTCCACTGAGCCCTCAGCATCCTGCAGGGACCACACACGCAAATTCAGCTTCAGGGTTTCTGATTTGATTTTCACCTTCAGTTTATTACAGTGAGTCAATAAATGTGTGGAGGTCAGGGCTTGAGGTCTTCCACCCGGGGAGCTCTGATCCAGTACATCTGCCTGTAATACCTTTCTTACCTGGTTCGATTGTGTTCGATTAGGGGGTGAAGCTAAACTCTGCAGGGTGGGAGGACTGGCCTCCAGTTATGAAGCCATTAGTAATGCTAAATGAGCCAGAATTCACTGTAACTAAATAAATGAATTATGTACTTCACTGATCACTCGCCCAGCAGAGGGACAAATGGACAGACGGACAGGGGTCTGACCTGCAGGGTGTAGGATAGCCTGGTGCCATGGACACATCGAAGGACGATACGAGTTGCTGTGGTGCTGATGCTGCAGCCCAGAAGGTGAATCAGGTTTACCGGAATTATCTCCTCCTTCAAACCTGCCGAGCCGGAGTGCGGGCCCTGCCGGAGATCAGGGAGACGGAACGACACGCGCAGGGTATCATCCTACAAACACATGCAGATTTGAGAGTGTTTGTAAAGTGAAAGGTAAAGTAAACAAATAACACTGAAGCGCACACACTTACCGTGGGAGTTGGTGTGACCCACTCTGTTCCTTTAGGATTACCAGCAGGACGCTGTTTCTCCACAGAAACCTGCACACACGTGTACACACAGGTTTACAGGGTCCACTATATCTAAAGTTCTCTGCTGGGCGTAAGCTTTAAATCGAATGGTCTTCAGGACCTCCATGTAGTTCTCCTCACAGATGACCTCCCGGGGGCGCCATGGTTGCTCCAGCCTGCAGGACAGCAGCAGAGAATGTTGGGAAATGTCCTCTCCAGCAGCACCTTCATTCACAAACCACAGTGTGAGACGGAACTCAGAATCCCCCTAAACAAAACACACACAGTGAGGAACTCTGTGTTCGTTTAAAAAAAAAAAAAAAGTTTCAGCAGCATGAGACGCAGACAGAGACAGAAGATGAATTGTGAGTGTGTGAGACCTGGTTGTCCACAGCGCAGGCCAGGAAAGACACACGGAGTGTCAGGTCTCCCCATGGGTCCAGAGTCAGCGTGTATCCACACTCAGCCATCCACTTACCCTGGACCTGAAGCACACCAGAGTCTCCTACACACAGACACACATTGCCAAAATCAATACAGAAAATGTAAATTTTTGGTGCCATTTTGTTAGGATAATAGACTGTGGTTCCCTTGTATTAAAATAAATTAATAAAAATTCAGCTGAACTCCAGTCTTAACTCCTAAATTTAATCAGGTTTAGATTTTGTAGCCTCTTTTATACCTCACCTACCCCTCACCCCCCCCCCCCACCACCACCACCCTTACCCCTTACAACAGCATTAACCAGCTTCATTTCACCCAAACAACCCTACTCACTAAAAAGTATTGAATAAAAAGATATATATTAATTTTATATATTAATATATTTCTAAAACGCAGTTGATATAAGCTAAATACAGTACAGAGGTAAAGGCATGCCAACTGGTGCAGAAAAAACAGGGATAACAGGGTGGAAAAAAGTGGAAAACAAAAATCAGAGCATTTTTGTTAAACTACACGCACTACCTGTGTAGTGACGGGACATAGTAGCTGGAGTGCAATACCAGTATAGTGTGTACAGTGCATGTGGGGTTTATGTGTAGCGTGTACAGCGTTTTGTGTTTGTAGAAGGTGGTGTGTGTTTAAAGTGTTGTATCTGTGTAGTGTGTTCCATGTGATGGGCAATGGTGTCCATGCATCATTTGCACAGAGGATGTGTGTAGTGTGTGCATGTACCGTGCACTTCTATTCGGAAAGCGTTGCTGCGCGACTTTACAAAGAGCCAGAAATGTCGATCTGTGCACCGTGTCTCAAACCAGCCTGGAATAATAATTTTTTATTAAATTATCATCATTAACACTAATAATCAGCTTGCAGGACAAAAACCACCCTTAATTTAAACACTTAATAACTCACCTTCACCTAAATTGGATACTGAAATTCAGGTCATTAACTACTGCTTACAGAGTGACATCTGCGTCAGCACCCAGCAACTTTGATCCTATCATTCAGGCTTAGGTTCCAACTCCCTATCTCCACTCCCCTAGGGAACACAGTCTGACTCTGCTCTGCCTGAACACAAGGCTTTCCCACTGGTGGAATGAACTGCCTAACCTGACCAGAGCAGCAGAATCTCTCTCCATCTTCCAAAACCTCCTGAAGACACAACTACTCAAACAGCATCTTCTCTCCTGACGCATTTCTTTTATATAAAGACTTAATACTTAGAACCCTAATCTGGTTCTCACACTGTCCTGGACCATGAGCGTTTCCTAATATTGACAGTCACTTTGAATGAAAACTTCTGCCAAATTAATGTAATACAACCACACACTGATTATTAACACAAATGGTATATTTACATTTATATTTAACTGGAGCAAATGAGAGTGGGGTATTAAGGGAGCTCAAGTTAATGTAAGATTAATTTCGTGAAGAGACTCACCATCTGTTGCAGAAGCCACAGAGAACAACATCACAAAACTGCTTAAAACACACACACACACAGAAAGAGAGAGACGTCATTACTCTAGAGTAAACTGTTTTAAATGGAAGGGCGTGAAAGTGTATAAAATTGCAGTAAATGCTTTAGCGCGCGCGCTCACCACACGAGTCTATATAAAGGCATCTTCACGCGGTGATTATTTCACTGCTGATTTGCTGTGCCGCCCTGAGGCTCTTTAAACTACGCGCATGCGCTCTTCACACTC
This sequence comes from Rhabdalestes septentrionalis, assembly GCA_037832545.1. NCBI lineage: Eukaryota > Metazoa > Chordata > Actinopteri > Characiformes > Alestidae > Rhabdalestes > Rhabdalestes septentrionalis. Next base: position 25,211 of record JBBMFX010042263.1, read on the forward strand.
TCGTCGAGCAGGTGAGGCTCACTAATTAACTCACCAATCACCTGCACAGCACGTGCTCAGACAGGACTTCAGACCCAAGAATGAGATTTAAGCTTTAAAAAATTCGAAAATAAATAATCCATATTCATTAATTTTTTATATAAATAAACACACAAATATATAATAAACATGCAATATATGAATGCAGAAACAGAATCAAACTAAATCTAAAATGACAAATAATTAAGCATAAAAAATCAACATATAAACGGAAATACATAAATATAAATCGAAATAAAGGTACAAATTAATGTAAACTACAGACATAAAGAAATAAATGATAAATGAACAGGTACAAATAGATGAACATCTATTAACATAAAAATATTCATTCATAT
>JBBMFX010042264.1:0-11531 GCA_037832545.1 Rhabdalestes septentrionalis
CCAGACATTTAAACACAACATTGTAGAGCAGTAATTACAATACCGTGATACCGTGAAACCGTGATATTTTTATCCAAAGTTACCATACCGTCAGAATCTTATACCGGCCCATGCCTAGTCCCAAAGGTCTGGTTCATTTGACGAAGTGTGAAAACTGTTATGAAGCTAAGGCTTGGCTCTGAGGACCCCTCTTTGGTCATCTTAAAACGCAGGTCTGGTGTTTGCTTCAGCCGTCTACGACAGGAACTACACATGGTGCAACATGGTCAGTTTATTTAGGCTTTTCCAACATTTGTAATGGTGGGAAAGATAACAAAACCCAAATGGACATCTCACGCTGTTCAGTATAGCGACAAAATCTTCCAAAGTGGTTATTGAATGCCACACATTCAATAACCACGACTCATCACTGTCTGAACGTTGGTAGCCAACCGAAGGAACAATAACTGTACAACTGTGTACTACAATCGCTTTGTTGTGAAAATAGGGAAGGACAAACCCTTTCTTTCCAAAATTGCTAAAATCACACAGATACATGGTGATTTATGAGATTGTGCAATCAATTCTTCCGTCGGGCTTGGGAAGAATTTCTCAGGTGTGAAAATGAACCTGCAGTAATTTGCCCCTTCCCAAAATGATCCCAGAATTAGCCCTGGGTGGATGTGGGCTCAGGTATTTGGGACAAGTAGAAAAAGGCTCTGAGGCTCTTTTGGCCCTGTTAAGTGAACAACTCTAATTACAGGTATTAATGGACCCAAGAAACACAAAGGACATGCTGAGATATGATCACACAGACCATATTTGGACCACATTTCAGTTAAAGGACCGTGCATTTGGTACTATGTTTTTATTTGTACATTCTAGTTGTTAATAACAGGTGTAAACAAGGCCTTTTTATAAATTTTTGTCTTTAGTAATGTGATTGTACATATACTTTATGGGCCAAAGGATTGGGACACATCTCTTAATTATTTACTTAAGGTGGCCCCTTACTTCCAGCTAAGGCAAGACAATTTTGACAACACCGTGTTTCCAAAACTGTGGACATAGAAAAGCCCCTTTTCTATTACAGCAAGACTGTGCTCCCAGTGCAAAAAAGTGAGCTCCATAAAGACATGGTTGGATAAGTACAGTATGGAAGAATGTGACTGGCCCACACAGAGTCCTGACATCAACTCCATCCAGCACCTTTGGGATGAACAGGAATAGAGATTGCGAGCCATGCCTTCTCATCCAAAATCAGTGTCTGACCTTATAAATGCTGTTCAGAAGGAATGGGCACATGATCCAACAGTCTTCCAAAAAAACGGCAAAGGGGAGACCAACTCCAGGTTAATGTTTATGTATTTGAATATGGTGTCATTAAAGTTCCTGATTGTGTAATGGTCAGACCTCCCAATACTTTTGACCATTTACCGTGTTGTCATTACTGCAAGAAAACTTTGTATCTTCATTTTTGTTGTACTGAAAATGTTCATATAATTTGAAAGTCAAGTTTTAACATGATTCAGGGAGCAGAACTTCATAAAACATTTTTTACACGGTCTACATTATGAATGCAACTGTATGGAATCAGATGTGTCCCAAGATCTCGAAACTAATATAAAACAAAATTCATTCAAGCTTCTCATAATATCAAACAAAATTCATTCAAAATTCATTCTCGCCTATGAGACTTTGAATTCCACTGCTAGTTTTTCAGTTTTGCTGCTGGCTTTTCAGTCACGCCGCCCCCTCTCATGTTTTTGCTGCGTGAGAATTCGATTTCAGTTCTGGCACAAATCTCTCATGTGGGCGGGGCTTCACCTCATTTGTCAGGAGGTTTTTGAGTGACAACTTCGTCCCCCGGAACTCAGCAGCAATAGCCGCCACTTACGATCACAGATGAGATTTGAGACCTGTGCACAAGATTAACTCCATGATATGTTCATCGATAATGAACATATTTGATCAATACTTACAGTTGATTAATCATGGAGTTAATCTTGTGCACAAATCTGCATCTGAGAGAGTATCTGCCACACATAATTATTACAAAATAGCCTATCATGTGAAATTTCTGTGGTCCTGTGGGACCCACTTACTGCATTTGGCCCGTCTTTATACAGGCTCAGATGTCTATGTCCTGTGTAAAACAAAGTGTAGACCAAAATGAAAGGGTGTAAGGTGTTTCTCAGTGTAACACTCACCCATGCTGCCTTGACAGTAGCGATTGGTGAAATGAGTTTTGCTGCCATCCATCCTTGTACTTGGCGATCACCAAGATGCTGTAGTGGTTAATCATGGGCTTGAAGTGTGATGCTTTGTAAAAGCCAGGACACCAGAGACCCCCCCCCCCCACACACACACACACACCCACTCCCCAATGCTGCATTACCCAGCCCTAGCCAACTTGCTTACACACATTTTTTTTTACTTCTTCCAAGCAAGATAAAGCAGTGTAAGTCTTTCATCAGCAGATTGCTACAAATAGTGCCGTGCTACAGGCCTAATTGGAATAATTTAATATGTAGCTTTGAAGTGCAAAATCTGTGTGAATGTTGAGGTTTGTGAGAGGTCACTGGCGTAGCTGACAGCCCAGGAAGCCTGCCATCCTGCCGCTATGGCAACTATTTCGCCGAGCTATTTTTGCACCATGTTCATATCGGCACCTACTGCCACGGGGAATGCGAGTTCAAATACGTTCAGTCTTAACATCAAATTATCGCCACAAGTGAACTTTAAACACACCAGATACAGCAGAGCCATTCTAAAGCTTCGTGTGTACTGACACGGAAGGCGTGCACTCGTGGGAAAGCTCACGGTCTGATTGGAGGTTGTTAAAGATTGCGGAGGAGGAGATCCACCATACATTGTTAAGACACCCTCGTGCTCTCTGTTATCCAGGGACATAATTTCTCAAATATGGAGGAGCTGTTTCTATTTTCGGGGGGAAAAAAATGAAAAAAAAACCCCAAAAACCCCTGACAGAATCAAAAAGAATTAGGCAGTGTTTTGGTAATCAAACACGGCCTGCCTCAAACATTCTTAGCTCAGCCTAGGGTAAAACTAGAAAAAAAAACACTACTTCAAAGTATTATACTGGCAGAGAGTTGCTGCAGTCCAAAAAACACAAGATAAAGAAAATCTTTTACTAGGTACAGCCTCCTTCAAAGTCTGTAGGAACCCACAGAAAGCATGTTTATGGATTTGTGCAATTTTAATCAAAGGAAAGCATTGCAGATGAGACGCGTTTACAATGCATTCTGCAAAAAACAAGTGTTCTCCAGAACAATGCACCACTTTGGTTCAAGACCCTTTCACTGAATGGTTATTTAATAAAGCAGTTTTTTAAATGAGACATAGAAGTGTGACAAACCTAAAGAGCTGGTCATAATGTACATGTTTGTTTTGTAATTCAATTAATTAATTTACCCTTATAGTCACAGATGAACACACCACATACTTTGAACAATATGAAATTCTATCTCTGCATTCAACTCATTCAAGCAGAGGGCTGCCACCAAAAAGAGGCTTCCGGGCAACAGTGAGTGGAGACGGTGCCTTGCTCAAGAGTACATCAGTGATGACACTAGCAGTTGGGATACATATCCACAACCTCCTGATTGCAGGGCCAGTGCCCTAACCACCACTCGCTACCTTAAAATGAGAAAGAACCAGTTTTTGAGATTTGTGCGCATGAAGAAGCTTTTAAAGCTTTAGATAACCTTTTTATAAAGTTAGACTGGAATGGAGATTGCGAGACAGACCTTCTCATCCAACATCATTGCCCGACCTTATAAATGCTGTACAGAATGAATGGACACAAATTCCAATAGACGTTAAAGCTGTGATAACTGCAAAGGGGAGAGCAAAAAAGTGGTTAAGGTCTATGCATTTGAATACAGTGTCATTAAAATTCCTGTTGGTGTAATGGTCAGACCTCCCAATACTTTTGTCCATTTAGTGCATTGTCACTACTGGAAGAAAATCGTCATATTTGTTGTATTGAACATTTTCATATCATTTGAATGTGTCAAAATTTCATGATGAAGGGAGCAGAGCTTCATAAAACATTTATTACATGGTCTACATTACGAATTAAAATAAGGTGTTGGTCTGAAAGTATATCAAGTGGTGTATCGGTAAGATTTGTATGCATGAAGAACCTTTTAAAGCTTTGGGTAATCTTTTTATAAAGTTAGAAGATCTTTTTCTTAAGTCGTTGTTCCATGGCACTGATAAAAGGATCCATTCTGACCTTACAGCCATGTACATGAAAGACTGCATCATTGTTTTCCGATCATGGCTTTTGCAATTAGTGGGAGTGTGTCTGTGTGTTGTCAATGGAGTGTGCGTTTTATACTCCATTGACAACACTTGATTCAAAATTGATTCAAAATAATACATATAAATGAACTATATAACACTCTTACATCATTTCACAATTGGAACAATAAAATAGTGATTTTAAAGGTGTAAGGTTTGCACATGTGCATGTTTCATCCCATCAGAAACTGAAACTGGAGTGAAGCTGCTGGAATACCACACAAATACAAGCTGCTATACAAACACAACTACACTTATAGCGCATATGTAGGCATTTCTTTTTTTTTTTTTTTCACAGCTCACACTGCAATAGCTCATAAAAGAATAGCAACCTGTGCATTTTAGACACAAACACAAACTGCCATAAACTGTACAAATGGTGAACTGAAAAAAGGGGAAAGTGGTCTCTTATTTTTTCCATAGCTGTATATCTGTATTACTTCTAAATGAGCAATATAGTCTTACTTTCAGTTTACATAAATATATGTTTATTTTTGCAATATCGAGGTACATAATTGCATTCCTTGATTATGTACTGTACATTTTTAGACAATACTATGATACTATACTGTGTATTTTATACTAAATTGTGCAATGTATTAATTGTGCAATACAGCTATACACACTATATTCCTAGAGGTTATACTCTATAGTAGAGTTTAGATCGGGCCCAAAAAATGAGACCCGACCCGACCCGAGCCCGTGCACCTTGTGCCCGAGTACAGCCCGGCCCGACACATTAATAATTATCGGCCCAAGCCCAATTTAAACCCGTCAATTTTATAAAATTCGTGTGATTATTAAAAAAATCACGGCCCGACCCGGCCCGGCCCGGCCTGAGGACAGCAGCAGGAAATATAATATTGTGACATAGTACTTTATTCAATATTTATTTTATTCTATTCTTTTGTTTTTCATCATTTTGCTGCTCTTAACTTGGGACTGTCCACTTTCTGCCATTACTAAGCAAATTTCCCACTTGTGGGACTATTAAAGGTTTATCTGTCTAATCTTATCTTATCTTATCTTATCTTATCTTGTCTTGTGTTCAAGGACCATTTAGAAATCTTTTCAAGAGAGTGGAACATTGAGATCTGCCTACAACATCTGTGGCCCCCTGAAGTTCTAACCATTAGGTTTTTGAATTTCATTCAGGTCCAAGCTAGTCTGTGCTAGCATGACTAATCCACATGAAAATGAATTACAAAAGGGAGTGGATAGTCACACTGACTTTGCATTAGAACTGTAACTTTTTTTTTTGACCCTTCAGGGCAGCCAGCCAGTGGTATTCATGTTGGATGTGGGCTAATCTCTATGCTGAAATGGCCGTTTCAGGAGAGAAATACGGCCTTTTTTGTCACTGACAGGCTGCGTTGAAGCGACGAAATGAGCAAAGCCAGCTCGAGTTTTTCCATCGTCCCAAATATTCAAAGTCAAATCGGCTGACAGACGTTGTCACATTTCTGCACCCTCGCTTTACTGTTTTGATGAATATGTTGTTTCTTTACTTTTTTTCCCCCCTTAACTGCTTTCAGTTTCTTCACTTTTTCAAGCTGTCACTCAAACATTTACTCAACAGCTGAACAGAGTTATATGACTGGTGGAGCAAAGCAGCTGGTGCCGCATTTGAATGTGGAGGAGCTTCCAAGGTGGCACCGTTCAGATGAGGCATACATTTCATGAAGGAGACTGTATACCTTAATATATCTGAGTTTTATTATGTTTTCCAAACAGTTCATGGCATGCAGTCAGCATTCCCACGTTCTGGGCTGTGATCACCTTCCCCGTTTATTAATCCTGTTTGCCGACGCAGCCCCGGCAATGTTATTAATCGGGTTATGCACCGACAAAGGCGAGCAAAACAGCTACGGGAAATATATTGTTCCTTGTTTACGTTCCGAATTAATTTCTCTCTCAAGCACATTCTTGTTTTAGAATTACAGACATTAGCCTGGGGTTTAAAATGCACATTAAGCCTTGTTCTCTTGCAAATTTTTGTTCTGGCAATGTATAGTTATATGTTAGTAATCCCAATAGAAAGCTCAATTATGAAATAGTTTTTACAGAGGAGGATATTAAAGGGAGATGTAAAACATACCATTTTGAATAAAGTCTAATGTGTTCAGAACCTGGACGCTTTGTGCCAGTAAGACCTTGTGGTTCCTGAGTATCGCTTGACCACAGCTGTTCTTTCACCTACAGGGCACCATGCTGGGTGACATCCATTGTGGTCAAAATGTCAGCCTTGTCTCTGGTCCATGGGCAAACACCAAACATTTTATTTTATGTCTTCCTGAGTTATGAAGCACGTCTTACATAAGTGAGCAAAAAGCAGATTTAAAAAAGCTCTTAGTCCCAAAATTGTCTGATGGATTTACCCTTTAATCTAACATTTTCTGATCATTGGTTTATGATCAGATGCGCTGGTGCCCTGAATACATTTTGCAGTCCATTTTTTATTTTCTGAGCCACTAATACTTGGCCAAGGACAAGGGTTTACTAGAGCCCAACCCATGGTCACAGGGAAATGATTTGAAGTCTACGTGTAATTTTGAATTTTACCATGTGTAAAATGGTGTAGTGGTGCCAATACACCAGTATACAAAGTTTATCTGATTTATACTGATTTGCTGTATAGACAACAGAGCATTTATAGATATCTATTTGTGCATTTTGTACTCTTATTTAATTTGGTCACAACTACGGAATGGAAATGCCTTATGTGCTGCTCAGCATGCACCGATAAATAAAATGAAATGCTAGCAATATAGCAGCTAGTCTGTAGACATTAACATTTAAAAACACTTCATTTCAAATTAGGACATAATGAAGATGACAGTAACACCAAAAGTGTTGTTCTAGTGTAAAGATCAATTGAATTTTATTCTCTCAGCCGTTAGTTATTGTGATGATTATATTGGCTTATAGGGTACTGTAATACATTTTAGTCCAGACGTTGGTCTTTATTGTTCTACATTATATTAGAAAATACTATAGTGTTCACAGTGTGTGGATGGATGCACATAGGCTTGCATGGGGGTCCCTAAAGGGGAGCAGTATTCCCACCTTTCCAGTCTTAGTTAAAATATGAGTTAAAATATATCATGCAGCGATGCAAATACATCTGCTTCAGTGCTGCAGCACTTACCACAAACCCTTTCTCACAAAAAAATATAATTTTCTTCTAATCAGTAGTGATAGTGCTCAATTATAAAACATTTCTGTTAAATCTGTCGATAAACTAGGTTGTAGCAATATAGGGGGCCAAGCACCGACAAATGTAATTCCGCGTCAGACTTTACTAAATGGAACGGCACAGTAGGGTGTGACATTGCTTATTTTTTTTCTCTTGAGAAATATTTAACCAGGACATGCCCAGAGGATGTGCCAGAGGGGACAAGGTAAGGACAACAGGAAGAGAAACTACCCTGAGGCCTGATGTAGGACCAGCTTCCTCAACACTTTTTAAACCTTCCATAAAAAATATGAAAAGCTTTCAAACTGGCCGCAAAACAGAAGCAAACCGATTCTCTGGCCACTGAGTGACAGCTCAATCACAGCACTGCATGTGCATCAGAACGGAAGGTCAAATCTCGTAGGCACGTCTGCATTTGCTTCCATCAAAATGTCGCGTCCTGTCATCTTTACTTTTTCCAGCTCGCACTGACTTTCTACAAAGAGCACAAGCATCAACAAATCATGGGCAAATTCCACCAATGTGACCCTCACTGGGTTAATTCAGTCCACAAAGAATCCAACTGTGTAAGTGACAGGACACACAAAAGTCAACTCTCCTGACCAGTTTTTTCCTCTGAAGTCCTTGCGCACACCACAGTGACCAGGTCAGAGTGCCTGTGACCACATCATTTTGACTCCAGGACATCTCATATCTGGTGGTGCATGAACTTGATTCTGTGAACTAGCAACCTCTGCTTTTTGGCTGTGGTCAAACTGCATGATGGCAATTTCTGCAAGCAGCTGCTGTCTGGATAATGATGAAATGAGTGGAGGTTATTGTCTGTTTGAGTCTAAAATAACACAGATTTGTTAGAACAGGTTGAGTACGTACCTTCTTTCCTATACTTGAAGTGCCAATAAAAGATTTATGTATTTATCTCTATAAAAATCCATACTTGTCTTGTGCTAAAAGGATAGTGCCTACATCAGCTCAGGAGTTGGAATTAACTGAAACAGTACCAAGAGAATCCGGAGCTGTGCAAAGCACATCCCCCAGTGGATTCATTGGAAATGTTGAGTGGAGTGAAGGACTGGGAGATTTATCTGGGTAAAGTAAAGTTTGGTGGAGGTGGCATAATCGCCCATTCATTACAAAGAAGGGCAGTGTTAATGTATCACAATACAAATACATTTTCAACAATTTTCTGGAGGACCTTTTAGCATGATTGTGCCTCTATGTATGTCCATAAAAATAACCAAGGTGCAAAGTATGGGGGGCTTCACGGGGTCTGAAATGCCCTGACATCTATAGTGGACTCCCTGGACTCCCCGTGAAATAGTTGGAAAGAGTGTTTGCTTGAGTTTAAAGATATTCAACCCCTGATCTTGTTTCTCTCTTGAACAAATATATTTTGTTTCATTTCATCCATTGCCAACCCCGAACTCCATCTGTGAGCCACAACAAGGCTCTTGTTAACCAGACCTTTTACTTTGAGAAAACTGTCGCTTAGAAGTCGATTTGTTGCTTGAATGTTCATTTTAATATAATTATTATGACATATTTATTACTTAATTACATAATCATGTTCGCAATTTACAGTCAGTGTACATTCTGTATAGACCGATATCATTATCACAGAAACATGGCAAAATGTGAATGTTTATTCACAGCAATCATGTGTATATGCAAACAATCATCTTTATCCAATTACAAATACAAAAGTGGTATTGATGGATACATTCAAATGTGCACTTTGACAGAATTTCTGACCTGTAAGTGAGAAATAATATGAACACACTCTTGTTATCACAGGGGATGCCATAGGGGTGCCTCTAAGGTTCACTCTTTTGTCACTTCTTCATTTCAAGTGTATCATATTACAACCCAGAACACATAAGCATCTTAATATTGCAGCACTGTGCCGGCAGACCGAGACAGTGTATTTATTTTTGACAGGACATCATGGCAGCAATGAATGAGTGATGCAGATGCACTTTAGTGCTTAATGATAAACACCTCTCATTGTTCCAGGATATGATAGGAGAAGAAAAAGCTCAAAGGTGGGCTGTAATTGTGCTTTTGGGGTCTACAACATCACACATTTCATTACACCTTGTGTCAGAACATCTTGATGAACACAAAAAACGCAGTACCTCGGTTCTGCACAGATACTGTGTCTTCAGGTCTTCTGATTGAAGAGCTATTAAAGTCAAAGATAATTTTCCCTTTTTCATCATCTTCAAACAAGCAATCTGTGTTTTAGGGATCTGACTTACCGGAGCACTTTTGCTGGTGTCAGAAGTCCTCACCACACTGTTTATTCATGAGATGTTTTCTACACAATCTGCTGGAGCTGTTTGCGCATCAAACCGCAGCCTAAGGGCTGGTGATTTTAGATCGCTATGGATCTGGTACACAGCTTATGAAATAGGGTCATATAAAGGCCACCTGCAAATTTTTTCAACACACCATGAAATGTGGAGATAGCTATGTTACCTGTGTTATCCATGTACCATGTACTAAATGTAGTATATAATTTAACATTGTATTATTTATGTCAAAATAAAAAAACTATCTATCTATAATCTGTAACATATCTATGAAATATACTGTAAATTGAATAAGTGAAATCAACATAATGTAAAAGGAAGTTCCCAGTGTGAATTCTTGTACCACATCATGAGCTGATATGAGTTCATATCTGTGTTACTTGATTATTATATCTATGATTATCCATGTACTATTTTTGATATTTAAAGTCACCTTTCTGTCAAACGTGAATGCACCACAACAAATAGAGTGAACAGAATGAAATTATTCTTCTGCATTTAGACCGTTCACTAAGTAAAGCAGCGCGTGATCAGGAACACAGTGCCCAGGGATGGTACCCTGCTCAAGGGAACTTCAAAGGTTTCATGGAAACCCACGACCTTCTGATAGGCCACCAGCTGCCTACTGACCCACCGCCCCCCCAGAACCAGGTCCGATAGTGGCTGCCCATTGTCAGTTAGATGCCTGTCCACTTGGTCGACACGCCAACACTGCCTATAGCATATACAAATAATTATACCAAAATATGCAAAAGTAAGGTCAAAAATGGGTGTAGCTTGTTTTTCCCCAGATTAATACCCATGTGCTATATTTGAAGAATCTCATTCCGATATGTTCTGTATCCGTCCATTTTGTCCATTTTTTTATTTTTAAAGTAAACACATTTATATTTTTTCTAATACCAGTCATAAGGTAGCTTGTAAAAAAAAGACACTAAGTGAATTTTTTTTTTTCTGAAAGTAGTCTATAATGTGTTTTGAAACAAGCCCTTTGTTTTCACAATCATAAGAACCTGCTGAAAAAAGAAGCTATGAAAACATTCAGTACATTAATGTAACATGAAATATAAATACCTTTATACCATTTTACAGCCCCAATACTTGTTAAAGATTCAATGAAAAGAGAAGCTGTCATTGAAAATATTCATGTTTTTTTTTTAAAGTGTTATGAGAACTTGGTATGACAGCCACAATATATAACATATTTACATCTTATATGTTCCTTATGCATTCTATCCATATAGAGATAATACATCATTGACATTCATTCAAACCACAGTTCTACATAAATCTTTGGTTTTGTGACGGTTTGCCTATTTCTCTGAATAAATACATCCACTCACTTAAGAAGTGTGTTTATCAACAGTGTGGCACCCTAATCAAGTAACTGCAACCATGTCCTCCCTAACAGACCACTGTGGCAGTAACTGTAGGCCACAGTTTACGGTGGTTCTGAATTTATTACTCAGCTCACAACCCTCTGACAGTAAACAAGGCAAAAAATAGCGTCGCTAGCAATGCCCGCGAAATTTCATCACTCATCGTTCTTTGGAGGAACGTCACACCTCTGAATCATTTTGTGGTCGAGCCTCTACAGTTGCAGCTGCAGCCACATGTGAGTTGTACTTCACTTTTTGAACAAATATGGCTAGTTTCCTGTGAGCGGATTTGCATGATCGGATGCTGGCGTGGGCCTCGATGCGGACATCGCTGTC
>JBBMFX010042273.1:0-11530 GCA_037832545.1 Rhabdalestes septentrionalis
CAGTGAATATGTCATGGGATAAAGCCGTTTACAGTCACCGAAAGAGGAAAAGTAAGGACACATGATCTCTTTAATATGTTAAAATATGTCAAAATAGACAGAAGAAACAGAATGTCAAATTGCTGAAGACTTATTTTTCCTCACACACCCTTGGAGTTGAAGACATGTAGAGAAGTTTAGCTCACAAGGACGTGCTTCTCAGGGGGATTTGGCTAGGTTTTCAGATCTCTTGCTCCAGGCATGTCTCAACTAGGTCTCCCTGCAGTTTCAGTTGAAATGAGTGCACCTGCTTACCTTCGTATGTGTGTGTGTGTGTCTGTATGATGAAGATAGTGAAGGTTCCTCTAATTTATAAATGGTGCACACAAAGACTAAATTCACAAAGTGCACTGAATATACATGCAGACAGCTTAAGAAATATTGTGCTATATTTCAAAACTCCGACCATCCAAACCAGTATTTCAGTGGAAAGAGAGCGTTTTCTGCCCTGCAGCATGTGCTTCAAAAATTTAACTGCAGTGTTCGCATATTTTTTCATAATTTGCTTTTACTGTGTTTTCATAATGTCTAAATTGTTACCACAATGTTCCCAGCCGGTGCTATAGGTAGGTGTGTCATAGCTCAGGAAGATGTCTGACACTGCTCATTAGGAGTCTACCTTCTTTAAGTGTGTCAGCTATCAGAGAGAGTGCACAGGTCAAGAGAAAACAGAGAGAAACAGCCTGACTGTAAAGGTCTAAAAATATTATAGAACTCATCACACCAGTGGCTGAAACTTGTAAATGTCATTCCAAGCCATTAAAAAAACTATCATCGGCCTACCATAAACCAGCCTGGAACATTCAGATATCATAAAACACAATGGCATAGGTAAGGTAGAACTTAGAAAGTGGGAGAATATCCCACAGTGACAATAGAGGATCATGGCTGGTACTTAACAAGAGATCCTTCGTCTTCTTAGAACAGCATTTAATGCTTTGAGGAGAAAATTACAGTTAGTAATTTCAGCAAATCAATATGTCTTTACAGGAAAATCTACACCACATATCATCAGCACACAGGGAGTCATATACATCATCCATTTAAGCTACAATGTAAATAACTTAAATGACATTTAACACGTTTAGTGTATCATAAACATACCATTGGCCTTTATGATAAGCGTCTGGCTGTTTGGTTTGAGTCATTTTTGCTTTACCAGGAACATACATAACAGGAACTGAACATATAAACTGACTGTGTGATTGCAAAGAGACCTAAAGGAGTGGATTTGCAGTTACATCAACACAGTATTTCATTTAATATCACAAATATGCATCGGCATGCAAAGGACTTTTCCATTAAACACTGCAGGAAAAAATAGACACTTAAGAGGATGTGTTAACATAATTTCATTTCATCTTGGTGCAAAGTAACAGCTTTTGTTATGAACGTCTATCTTTGTGCATTATTATGACATTGTCATTGAAGCAATATTTTGAGTACTTGTTTTTATGTTTTTTCGCAGCAGATATAATAGAGGGAGCTCATGCTGTGGAGAGCAAGTAAGTGGTCAACAACATGATTCAAAGCTCAATCCTGTTCACAATTACAACAGCAGGACACACTGGAAACTGTCCCATTTTAAAAGGCGCAGCATAGTGAGGGCTGTTGGTGAGTCTAGTGTTTGGGTGTTTGGAAAACAACAGGCATGAGGTGAATTGGGTGAAAATGAAATAATGGAGGGATCTGAAGATAAATATGTTTAAGGATCTAGGATTAACTGGAGGCTACTTTTTATGGATTGTGTTGGCTGACTAGCAGTGTTTCTTATCAGTGACCCGTGTGAATTCAGAAAGAATTTGTGGAGAATTAGTTCTAATCGGAGATTGCTTGGTATTCTTGGTTTTGTGTGTCTTCTTGCATGCATTGTTTTTTTGGCGCCAGTTTCATGGAGAAATGGCAATTGAATGGCTGGATCTTCTTGACTTTGTGACAGAATGATTGTGATGTTCACTTTAAAAGTGTCCACTTTGAAACTGCAGAGATAAATCAGGAAAGCATAGGATCACATACTAATGTAAGTAAATGCCTTCAGCAAGCAAGAGAGCATGATTAATAAGCATATTATAGCATGTAGAGCTTGAACTGAACCTCTAGTTGCCAGAGCCCAAGAAACAAAGTCAAAAGTATGCATAGTATCCAGTGTAGTTCTTGTCCTGCCTAAATATGCATAATAATTGTGAGTATGGACTTAATAGTATAAAAAACAATTAATATTTCTAAAATCGGTGGGTAAAGAATTTAAAAGCTTGGGGACAGCACAGCAAAATAAATGCCTTGCTTTCCATGGTGACCAGGTGAGCCGAGGGGCAGTAAGATGGATAGAAGAAGAAGATCTGAAGGAGCGAGAGGAGGTGGCAATGGGAATAATATCAGACAGGTATGGAGGAGCAAGCTTATGGATGGCCTTAAATGTATTGATAAGAATTTGTTAACTGATAAATAAAGAAAAGAAGGGGCCCCAGGACACACCCCTGGGGGACACTTGTGGTAACTGAAGAGAATTGAGATAAATAAGATTTAAGTTGGATAAACTGAGAGTGGTATGATTGAATATATTTTTTGGATAAACTGAGAGATTTAAACCAGTATATATGCTTTATGCCGATAGATTTTAATCTATTCAGAAGAATAGTTTGGGATATAGTGTCAAAAGCCGAACTCAGATTAAGAAGAATTAAAATGGCGAGTAAACCTGAACCAGCTGCCATGAGGAGGCCATTAGTGATTTTTATTAGGGCAGTTTTCATGCTATGAAGGGGAAAAAGCCAAACTGGAATTGTTCATACAAGTTATTTTGACTTGAGTGTGTGAATTTGAGTAGCAACTGTCTTTTTGAGAATTTTAGAAAGGAAAGGTACATGTGAGATAGGATGGAAGTTATTGTAATTATGACCAGGTTTTTTCAATATTGGGGTTACAGCAGCGGTTTTGAGAGAAATAGCAACACTTCCAGTGGTGAGCGAGGAAAGTATAATTGCCAAGATGACTATGTAAAACGATATATAATTAGAGGCTATAGAAGTATGTTATATGTATTTGATGCATTTGTGTGTTCCAGACAGCTGCTCCTGTAAGGCAAGCTGGACGTACTCAAGGCTGTTTTCTAGTAGAGTGATGAAATATACCCTGCCCAAGGGAAAGTAATAACTTGATACTTTCTGTAATGTTGGGTGACTTCAGGACACTTCATATGTCCATGCATGCAAGAGAACATATAAATGTAAACTGTCTGATTTAGTGAAATGTAATCATAGTGATGTAGTGAGTCTATTGTCTTATTCAAGTTCAAGTTATATATTGTAGTCACACTAATTTAAGTGATTATGCTTTATTTCAATTTAGGAATATTGATATAAATACATTATCCTCTACAAAATGATCAGTCAAAAACCTCATCTCAAGCTAAGATATTGTGTAACAGTGTAAATACAATGGTGTCACAGTTTACAAAAACCCAGAAGTGGCAACAAATGTATTTAGAAATGAAAAAAAAAAAAAAAGGATAACTAAAAAAATCTAAGACAAAAAAAACAAGAGTAGACTAACTGGATAGCAGAAAAAAACACAACAAATCAAACAGATGGACCAGCAACAAACGCAAACGCAGAGAACTGAGTAGTCCACAAAGACCAGCACAATGAATGGGAAATGGCATGGCTGAAATGGTGGAGCAAGGAAACAAAACCATAAAACTGAAGCCTATTGTAAGAAGAAAACAGACTGAGAAAAGGGCAATGCAGGACACAATGTTTAATTTTACTTTGCATGAAGAGAGGGTTGTAACAAAGAGAAGTCACTTCTGTATAATGAACACAGAAACATGCCTCAAGCAATAAAAAATGGCCCAAGCACGCTGGTGGAACTGATTAGGTGACAAAAGACCAAAAGACAATGTGGCCATTAAATGACTAACTAAAGCTTCTCAGCACTACATACCGGCTTTTTCATGGCTATAATTTAATAACATGTCACACAGGCTTCATATATCTTCATGACAGATGTTGTTCGTGTTTTAACCCTGGGCTCCACTCGGACAGCTAAATTTACCAGCTCATATCTCTAGGAACATAATCTTTTAGCTCTGCATGCTAGTGGCAGCAGGAAATATTGCGACTGACATTTAGTAAATGTCACATGGTGTGGTAACAAACTGTGTGGAAGTCTATAAATGTTAGTTTGTGTATCACTAGAACAAACATTTACTGTATTATAGAACTGTGATAACCTTCTTATTAAACACGCCACTTTCACTTGTTGGATATATACTAGCACTGGCAGAAATAGAGATTTAATTCGTTCGGCAACAAACATTTATTCTCATTTTGCTCTTGCTTATTGCCTAGTGGTCCATGAGGAAGAGAAAGTTTAGAATGGTGTACTCTCCCCTGCAGTTTGAAGAGGTTGATCAAATGCCCATGGACACCTACAGCTGTCATAGAGGCGTCTCCATAAACACCAGGATATGCAGAGGTTGTGTGAACTACTTTTAATTTTTTTAAGCAAAATCCTCTGGATAATTTTTGCCTGTAATGTCTTCTTGTCTTTAAACACCTTAGGAACCATTTAAATAAATAATGTTTATCAATGTAAGAGTTCTTCAAAGAAGAACCCTATAGCTTCTTCATTCACAAAAACGTCTCTTATTAGAAAGCTTTTTTAGAAAACAAAAACTGATTCTTCCATGCCATGACACGAACAACTTAGTGATGGGTTCTTCTTGAACGATTCGTTCATTTTGAACTAATCTTTAATGCGACGCGGGACCAAGAGTCGTCTTGAACGAGTGATTCGTTCAGTTGTGCATGCACATTTGCGCTACACCCTATAGTTTCTGTATTGGAATTATTGAGTCTCAAACCCAAAGACTTGAGAGATGAACTGATCAATTCTCTTTCCGGCTCAGGCTGCATAGGTTAACATTACGGGGCTGTCACGTAATGAACGTACAACTCAAACCCGAAGACTTGAGATAAGAACTAACCAATTCTCTTTCCAGCTCAGCCTGCATTGGGTAGCTAAATGGGCTGTCAGGTGATGAACGAATGACTGAAACCCGAAAACTTGTCAGATAAGAGGTGAGGTGAGTGTATCATAGATTAAAGACACAGGTAAACAATGAATGAAACTTTTCTGTTCCTCATAGCATTATAATTTTGTCTTGTTTGTAGTATGATCAACGTTTGTGTAAGCATACGTTAGGGAAGTAACAAATGAACAAAAATGAACAAAATGAACAAAATGAACGTGATGACTCAAAAAAAGATTCGTTCAATTTGCTGAACTAGACTCAAAGATACGAGTCGGTAAAATGATCCAAACTTCCCATCACTAGAACAACTCCTTCTGGCGTCTATATTTTAATGAAGGTGAAAGTGTTGAAAGCCCAGGGTAATAAGATGATCTATTTTTAATTAATGTTCCACTCTAAGCTAACCACAGCCAGAACAGGATTTTTATTCTATGAAAATGTCTGTTGCACACGTGGCAGAAAATTAGACTACTGATGTGTCTGTGCCTCGAAAGAAAACATAAAGTAGGGCACACCGATAAATATTAAATGAAAAGTTTGCGGAGTGTAAACATACATTGTGATCTACATGTCAGTTCACTTCTCAAACTCTCCACCGAAAGCCAAAACTGTGCTAAGTTTTCTGTGCCAGGGTTTCTTGAGGACAGACAGCTATAGCTGATGATTTTAGGATGGGTAGTCTGATTTGTAAACAGATTGTTCATTTTATACCTGGACTGCAAATGCCCTGCATTTGTTTCATTCACATGAATTATTCACATGAATTATCACAGCTTACCTACAAGCTCATTTACAAACACGTCTTTCTTTACCTGTCACATGTTTACTGCATATTATTAGTGTGCCAAACATTGATTCATTCACAAACTATGTCACCCTGAACCCTGTATCAGAATGAAAATCAAGACAATTTGGTGAAAATAAATTAAACACATAATCACAATCAACTGTAAAAAGCAATCAAACACACATCCATATATTTACAGTCTATGTTACAGTCTATAATCTTAGTAAAGTGCGACTCTCTGCACATTCTCATGGACTTTATAAATCATGGCACCAATTTTAAATAAAATTGCACTAATGTTAAATTGAAAACATGACACTCGTGGGTGTCCCACAAGGATAACTGCTCAAGAAGGAATGTGGGGAATGTAGATTCATTGGTCACTGGAGAACAATTAGTGATAATTTTCAACATGCTGGTATCTTAATATGACCAGTGACTGTATGAAAACTGAGCTTCTTTGCCTCAAAAGGAGTCAATCACCACGCTGCACCCTCACAGTTTCTTTTGAGAACCCAGTTATTGTCCCCTCCAAGAAGGTAAGAAATCTGATCAATGATCATTGGAGAAGAGACTTTGTTCGCTCCTTGCGAAAATGTCTTGTGTGTTTATCTGCAGTGTCAAATGAAGGTCTTGGCCATTCCACAACACTCCACAGGCTGCCTGTTACAAGCTTAAATAAGTTGGTAGTGAAATTTAGACTTATTGCTGAGGTGACAACAGAACAAATGCAAACCAATATTGGAGGGTGAAGGTAAATGACGGCCCCTGTTGACTGACATGTGCTGTTCACCAGCCTCTAGCAGCAGATGTTTCGGCCGATAGCTCCAGCTGGCATGAATGCTCTTTCATTTGTTAAAAGATTTAGCACTCTTGTTGCAGAGTGAATTATAATAGTGAGGAAATGTACCCTTAAAGTCCTGAAGTATTCTTTTTGGTATAGCAGTGGTATTCATGTCTGGACGGGAAAACTGACCCACTAGACCCATGTGCAAGTCAATGGCATTATGCATTTTATCATCCCATTCTGAATCACTGTTGAATGGGGTAGAACAGTGGTGAAAGAAATCAAGGTAACACTGAGATAAGGTGGGCAGCCTGTACTGTTCGTTTCATAATAAAAGTTAAACAGCATACCTCTTAATTAAAGCTTTGTAAACACAACTTTCTACACGGGCATTATATCACTATTTTTATGCCATCCATTACGATCTGTCCGTTTCTTAAATATGATGTCATAATAAATCAGTTTACATTCTCTGGCTTTATTTATTTCATTTTAAGTTTTATGTGCAATTGCTGATGCAATTCTGGAAACCTGAGAGCTTCAGAATGAATATAAAATATGTAGAGTCAGTAAAAATGACTTGAGATTGAGAGTACACTACCTTTTTTTCACAAAATCTTTCCCTACAAGAGGTGAAGAGAGAGTAGTTGATCAAATGCCAAAGCTCACCCACTTCACACCTCGTTTCAGTTTCCCTGTACTTATGACCACCTACCTCTTGAAGAATATTTCTGAAACCAAGTCAACATCATTATGTCTGGTAAGACTGTTGTATCAGTGCCCATCAGCCTTGGCATAGGAAAAAAGGCGAGCTGGAGCACTCGGCTGAAAAAGACGTATAAAAGCAAACAAGGATTAGCCCTACTTGCCAATTTTTCCTGTCAACATGTTCAAGCCTGAATTAAGCCACAGAATCATCTGCATGCAAACACATTATCATCATGAACATAATCATTATTTGTCTCTGAGGTGGTCTTTAGAGAAGGGTATTAGAGTCTGAAAACTTTGTTGATCCTGGAGGTAATTGCTTATGACACAGATACACCGAGTCAAGAACAATGTAAAGTATTAAGTCAAAATAAACCCAATAAAAATCCCTGTGGTAAATGGTCAATATGATATACACTATGCTTCATATACAAATGCTTGATATAAACACTATATATAGGTAATTTATATTGAAGTGATTTACCAGTAACAAAAATGGTGGGTCTGTTAATGTATGCAATGGAGATCATATAATTAATATTGACATAAGTAGTAATATTTCACCTAGTAAGGCTTTCACATAAGCTTATTACACATAATTAATGGTTTAGCACCCGGTGAGAAAACTGGACATGGCGATGCACGTGGGAAGACTATTGCACCTAATAACAAGATAGTAATTCACAATGATAATGATTTCAATCCAATAAGAAATTTGCTGTGTTAAAAGCAAAAGAATATTGTGAAAATGTGGTGCAATCATGTACAAGTGTACTTGAAATGAGTATGTCATTCCACTTTTTCATGTGTTGCTTTTGTGTGTACTCAGTATTCCTCAGAAACAACCCGTTTTAAATGACATTGAGACAAAACCCTGCTAAGCCTGGAGCTACTTAGAAGCAAAGGCTTTCCCAGAAGATCACCCATAATCATTATGAGCCCACAAAACAGGCAGCCTGTGTTTTCTGGTTGCCAGCCTGATAACAGAAGCAGGGATCAGTTGCTTCAGCCTAGTTGAAGAGCTCTCCATCTGCAAACATGACCAGGACTTGGTTCCTCTCCACTGGCCCCTTGGCACTGGAGCAGTGTCCACATTCGCTCTCTGAGGCACACGTTCTGTATATGAACATGCTAACAGCACAGGACAAATCCGGAGCCAATGCATTTGAATGAGAAATGGATGGGTCCAAGTCATTCAGCACTTCAGAAATGCTCTCCAGAGTCTGCACCAAAGCATGAAGTAAAGCTCTGTCAGTCTTAGACGCAGCCACTCTGACCCACTGCTTTCAATCAGCATGCTGCCTCCTCACTACTGGAGAGCTAGTTAGCAAGGGCACATTTATTTAATTTTGATGTAAGATTCATTCAATATTATGAGGGGGCTTTTCTTGTGCAGAACTTCAGTTACGACCCAAGTGCTTTGAGTTGGACCTAAGTTTATAGCAGGCCCCTTCTAGATAACTCTTGATATATTAATAATCAACATTGACTTAGAGAAGTTAGAATTTGTCTGAAATAGAAAAAATTATAATAATGTAAAGAACTGCATAAAGAATAAAAAATGTTGTGTTGTAAATACAGTGGAGTCAAAAGGTCTGAGACCACTAGAGAAAATGCTTATGATTTGCATTCTTTTCTGATTTAATATGACTATGAAATATCTCAAATAACTGAAATAATAACAGAAATTTGAATTAATGCCACTAAGCACTTGATATGGCATGCTACAGACTGACATAAAAATCTACAGTTAATGCCAACATAACACTAACTAACATTACTGTCAGCCTCAGATGTGGTCTATATTTCTGATCACTGAACACTCTGCATTTAATATTTTTTATGAGGTGATACATCAAAATCTGTGCACACAGTCATGCCATTAGATTAGTCATAGCAACATTTTAGTTAATGTGTGGAGGAAACTTTAAGCTCCTGTTTTCCTGGCCTGATTTTTAGAACAGTAAAATGGTTTAATCTAATATATTATTTGTTTACTGTAGCATTTATTAAATGATTATAACTAAACGTTTGGTCATAAATTCTACTGTAATATTATTGAATTCATAATAATATTATATTAACATTACTTTATTACCCCCTTCACCTCTATTACATCTAAGCTTGTCACAATGTTCTTTGTTTTAAAAGCTTCTAAAACTTTCAGTTTATTTCCAGGTTTAACAGATTTAGTCCCAGATTATTAATTGGGCTTCAGATTGTCAGAACCCACTGATCACTGTACATACCCCTGATGTTGAGGTAATCCTGCAAAAAAAGGAATCATAAATGCTATTAATGATCTTAACCTTGTGAGATTGCTTTGACGATTGCTTCCTAGACAAAGAAATATAATCTCACAACACATTAGTTTACTTCTGTGTTACTCAATAAAATCCAAATTAATCTACATCAGCTGCACAGTACAAAGGAAACCCCAATAGCTTTTTCAGTACATACAGAGCTGTCTTTGCATGAAAATCATATCTGACCTGTTAAACCCAGAATCAGGACAAGAAAATTTTATTGATCCCAGAAGAAATTGCTTACAAAAGAGAGCAGCTTTCTTTTTCATCATGAAAATCTTTACCAAAGTCTTTAATATAAGGTGTATTAAAGAATTTAACAGATTGCTTGTTGAGTTACGGTCATGGGAATTTTTGCCCAAACTCTACTGGATGCATACAGAATGGAAGATATGCAGTCAGCTCTTGCAGGCTGCACAGGTAAATGCAATTTAAACACAAGGACCAGGATGGAAAATTCACAAAATTCTGATTTTAAATGTGTTCCACATAGCATTGTTCTCTCTGAGACAAACGTATGTTTTATTTTACATTAGGACAGTATTTGTAATATACTTACAAGAACAATGACCACAGTGCATTACAAGAGTTTTTTATAGTAAGAAGTAATTATGTTATTGTGTACACTGTGACATTGTCTATACATTCCATCCCTCAACACACTCTCAAAGAAAAGCAAAACTTGCGGCTTAACAAGATCCCAATACACTGCATCATCAATATCATCAATATCAATATCAAAAATAGTGTACTTTCTATTGGCTCAAAATGTTATGAAAAGCTTTTTTATTTTGGTGGGTTTTGCAAACAGGGAATATTTGGAGTTGTGTGGACAGCAAAGGTCCAATAAAATGTCTAATCTTCAAATGAGCAGCAGCTGCAGACAGCAAACCTAATGATAAAACAGAATAACAGTCTATTTATAGAGCTTACTATGAATAAATCTAAGGGAATTAATTAAATATAGTAGACACCATAAAGTTTTAGTGTGAGCTGTGACCACTGAAGCTGACAGATATGTGTGTGCATGTTTGTATTTGCCTGTTTCTGAGTCTTTCTTTGTGTGTTCCTAGGTGTGTATTCCCAAAGGACTTGATGTCTCCGAATCATTTAAGCCAGACTGTGTTGACTAAATCGTAGCTTCAGAGCAGTTGTGTGATAAGCTATTTTTACCTTCCCAACATATGCAGGCAGAGATAGCAGGCGTAGTCAACAAGGGCAGATGGATGAAGAGAAATGTGAAAGGGGCACAACACAAAAAAGAATTCATTGGGTGAGGCGGCCAGTCAGTGAGAGAAGGAGTGCGGAAAACTGACGCCTGAACAGAAGTAATTTAATAAGAATAATATATTGATAAGAAAGTTTCTCAAAGTTATCTCGCTATGTCTTACAGAAATTACAGAAAAAGTATCACATCTCTTAATTGTCTAACTATCTCGCAGTAATTCGATATATTTGACTTCCTCAAAATCCTTATTTATCATTTTTTTATCACAAAAATCTGCCTCATAATTTTGAATTATTATATGCAGCACAAAACTGTCAATATATAGGATCGCATAACTTTTTGGATATTGCCATTGTTATGATCTACCATGTACTACTACTTAAGTGTCTAACTTTTAGTTATTTTGACTCTTTGGGCCTGATAATGCACACGGCTTAACGTGCTTTCGTCACTGGCGCAACCCATCATTGCTATATTGTGTGAGCGCATCATGCAATTTTCTGCCAGAAATCTGCGCTGTCATTATAGCAGATGGCAATGCGCTGGGTAGGGCGGGTCACTGAAAAGAAGGGGTGTGGTGAGGCGCATAGCGCGAATTTGCTATTTTATGAGAAGTGAAAGTCATTGTGCCACTGACCAG
>JBBMFX010042283.1:0-11530 GCA_037832545.1 Rhabdalestes septentrionalis
CCTCTCTCATCTTTTTAAGTGGGAGAACTTGCACAATTGGTGACTGACTAAATACTTTTTTGCCCCACTGTATATATCATTTAGTTATATATATTTTATTTATTTATTTGTATTTTTAAATGACCTTGTATGTATAATTTTCTTCATAACTATACATGTAAAGTGATCTTGAGTGCCTTGATGAAAGTTTTGCACTTTTTTTCAATGAGATTCAGGAGGAATCAACCTGGAATTGTATTTAATTAATACGTGTTCTTTGTAAAGAGTACTTTCTTGCCTTCTTAATGTGTTTGGGATCACCAATTTTGATGGTCAGGTTGGTGCATAGTTAGTGATCTTGTTCCAATACGGTTCTACTATTCTGTCAAGAACCAATTAACAACAGTCTTTCATTACCAAAGTATTTTTCTGGTTTGTTTTCACAAACTCTGGCTACAGATGCCATCAGTGTTTGTGTTTCTGTTGAATAACTGTGAGTAGTATTCAAGCAGTCTCAGTCTTGCAGGAGAGAAAATATATCATCTTGATTTAGTGATTATAAATCTAATGTCCCACAGAGACACTGTAAAATAGTTACAAATGACTGACTTATCTGCTGCTGTTCTGTTCATATCTGTACTGCCAGCATTTTTCATTGCTATTAAAATTGTCAGCCCAAAACTGATATGACACTTCTACATTATATTGTTGGCCAATTCTGTGGCACTTCTTCGTATCTGCTGACAGTGAAACATCAGACTCAAATACGAGAACAAAGAGTGGCAACAGACAGATTCATAATTGTCCCCACTTAGCCATAAGATCCAACAGCAGCTCATGAAACACGAAACTAAACTTTCCATACAGGGTCCCATTATTTCATCCTCTCACTTTTCAGGCAGCAACATGGACACAGTCCAATACCGATGATAAACTGCTGCACACTCTATGAAGTCCATCACCATCTGATTATCACTTACAAACCACAGGAAGGCAAACAAATTGCCTTGAAATTTGTTCATTTTCAAGCTAATAAATCAGCTTTATGGGTCATCATGACCAAAGATACAACAATTTTAAAGAAATGAATCATCATTTATGATTCATGTCCTATGAGGTGAAGAATGAGTCATTATTTGCTAATGAAATAGTTAAACAAAACAACCACAACTGTTCCATGAGGAAACGATACCTGTTTGCATGGGACTGCGTAAGTGTGTAGCACTCTGTTAAAAGCTGTCTAATGTGCTGCATCTATCTGCACGATCAATGACAGTATGCATATAGGGGACTTACAGACACAGATCTGCCATTCTGTATCCAGCCTGCTCCAGTGTGTGTGTGTGTGTGTGTGTGTGTGTGTGTGTGTATGTGTTTTCAATGTTTTCTTGACATTTGGCTATACGAGTGCATGCAAAGTGTTTCATTTCAAACAATTAAACGCAAATATTTTTTTTCTTCCCCTATGCCTCACTGATAACGTTTGTTTGGCTTCATGTATACAATTTTTTTTTTCCAACATCATGCTTTTTATGCACCTGTGCCATTAAGATTAATATATGTTAATGAGCTCCGTTCTCATTGGTTTTCCTGTATTGTGCCTCTGTATATAGTATTATAGCAGAGGTTTTCCAGAGTATAACAATGTTTGTCACTTTGGCATAGATGTTTTTAATTAGATGAAATAATTAACAATTGTGTAGCATATTGTCTCAAAGTGCCAGAAATCCTCGGACGCAGTCTGGGCTCAAAAATTCCTTATAACTTTAGCATGTATGGAAGAAGCTTAACTGATGTAAGCAGAAATGACAGATTTAGACCTATTTTAAATACAAAATGGGTTTTTGTATTGGTTTGTT
Source organism: Rhabdalestes septentrionalis (assembly GCA_037832545.1). Lineage (NCBI taxonomy): Eukaryota > Metazoa > Chordata > Actinopteri > Characiformes > Alestidae > Rhabdalestes > Rhabdalestes septentrionalis. The sequence continues at coordinate 1,839 of JBBMFX010042283.1, forward strand.
TGTATGGTTGATGAAAAAGACTTTATATTTTTATCTAATTAATGTACAAATACTGTCAAATACTTTCTGTGAGTCGTCTATGTGATAGATCTATGTGGCAATTTGCCCAGGCTTATTGAGATCAGCTTGAAAATTGATCCGGCACAAAGTGGGAGACGTGTAGGCTGCCAGATTTCCATCGATTTTTCCATTGATTTTTTTTCATAAATTGCAACAATTATGTAAAAATTTGTAACAGTTCTTTAGTGTTGGTTTTAGTGTCAGTTTTTGAAGCAAAATATTAATTATTTTGGAATGTCCTGTCTTACGAGTAAACATTGCGTCTTTGCTTCTTTCAGTCCATGTTAAGTTTTCATTGTGCCAGAGTGTGATAAACATTTTGAGTGTTATTAAGGTATTTCAAGTGTTCCTAAGGCATTTAAACAAGAGGAACGCATAATATCCTACCATTTTTTTAAAAGCAAATAGGCAGGAATGGTCATGAGCTTATGTGATCTAGGTCACTTTTGGTCAGGGTTTTAGAAAAAATCTGAAAATACAAATGGACTAAAACTTGTTTTAAAAATCTGAACAGCTTTTCAAATACATTTAAAGAATTTAGCAGAAGCTTTTATCCAAAGCGACTTCCATTCTATAGCTACAGGGGTTTCAGGGTCTTGGTCCAAGGCAAATATCCTATGACCACCCCCTTTCATATTCCATTGACAGCAATAGCATAAGAGGCGGCCATGGCCTTATTTCTTTCAGCACTCAGAAACACAACAGACTATTAATGTTAGTTAAATTCCAGTTGTCTGTTTTGAATGCTTTTCTATTGTTTCTCCGAAACTCTTCATGCCATGATGTCATATGACCAACCACGGTGTAGTTTCATATATGGTTTCAAATTACAACACTTGAAGCAATTCTTGTCTTCTTCTGTCAGCTAGAGAGGAAAATGGAGACACAGAATGAGGAGCAGTTTATATTTCCAATAATACTATGGCTGTGCTGGAGGCGAGCAGGCTGGCAGCTTCAGTCGTGTTCTGGCAGAAAATGAGCCCTCATGCTGGCAGCCAGAGATGAGTCATGTCCAGGTCAGGACAGGCTCAGGTGGGCCACAGTTAAGCTTCAGCAATGGGGACAGCCAAAAATGTAGCAGCTCTTCTACTGTCACTCATTCTATTTGACATGACTTAACACAGCTAATGGGCGGGGGTGACAGACATAATGCATCGATTTAAGATTAAGGCTAAAGGCTGCCTTTTAATCTACTCTTCTCCTTTATTAACACGGTTTCTCAATGCTGCTGACACATTTATTATATCCAGAGAAAATGGCACGAATGTACATAGATTTAATGTTGTTGTCACCAAATATTATTTTGTGCAAGAAAACGTATAGATAGTAATATACTGTAGTGACCCGCCTCATAAACAGACACGGGACTGACTGAACTCAAGCAGTTTCTTCTATTGATATTCCTGCACAGTCGAGTTGCTGTTTTGGCCACAACTCATGTCGCTAGAAACGTGGATCAGCCTCGCGTCTTTCTACCGCTCATTCACTCACTCTTCAACCACACACAGGCGCACACACACACACACACACACACACAATCTCTCTATCACACGCCCCACCCATCCTCCATCTAACCCAAGTCACAACACAGATAATAATTGCACAAGAACAGATCGAAAACAATTCTTTTTTTTTACAAATAACGTAGATAACAAAACCCAATGTCACTACAATACCTCACTTTTTGTTTTTATCAATATGTCAATTGGCTGATAACATTTAAGACTTATTCACATTGTTTAAAAAAATTATATGTAAGTTAAATTCATTTCAGGTAAGGTTTTTAGTGTAATACTGAGTTAATTAACCTTACCTACCAAGGATGTGGATAGTTATGGAGATGGAAATAATTAACATTAAGTAATGAAACAGCTCAGGGTGTTGGAGCGCTTAAATGCTTACAGAGGACTTGCAAAAAACATTGCTGGAAATAAAGCTGCTACTGATGTAGAAAAGAATAAATTATGCAAGGCTGTGGAGAGTAAATGTTTACATTGGTGAAATATTTGCATCAAGTACTTTTTTTATTCAAGGAATAAATTAATATTTCATTTTATCCAAGAATCAGCAAAATTGAAATTTAAAGGATTGTCTAGACGTTTTTTTTTTTCCTTGACTCCCTTGTGTCTTGTGAATAAATGGAGGTCAGCTCACTCTTCTACTCATTATTTAAGTATACATGAGTGTGCAGAGTGTATCTGGATAGGTCTGCTGTAGCCTCCCATTCCGGCCCTAATGAGCCCATTAGCAGTCCAGCAGCCAAAACAATCCCTCTGGCTCTGACACATACACTCCCTGAAATGCACTCTTTCAAACATGCTTCCTGCATGACTCAATAGCTGCTCAGATCAGTATTGAGATAATGGGTGAACTGTACAAAACATCCACCCAAACCCTTCCACCTGTCTAGAGAGATGCAAATGAATCTGGGCAATGTAAGATACAGTGCATGTTCCTGGCTATTCGATTTATTCAGCCTGGTGTGGTCTTTATTGTGCACTTTTTAGTGAACTCAGGGGAAGAGCAACAATAAGCTGCAACAGCAGGACAAAAAACAGCATCCCATTTGGGTTATGGGTTCTCAATACGTTGTCCCAGCATAAGCTGCTTACTGATTGAGGAAAGTCAATCAGATCTATTGCTTGCATCATTACCCAAAAGCACAGTAGTAATCTTGGAAAATGGTCATCGATATCATTGACCCCCAACCTTTTTTGTGCCATTGTCAAGCTTAATGTAAAACAAGTAGATCAATACACCTAAAAGCAAAGTGTATTTGTTTTTTACTTATTTTTGGCCTTACCTCTTTCAACACTCAGGAACATAATTCATGTTATGGAAAATCTTGTGGTCTTTTTAGAATGCTTTCCTGTAGTTTTTCCTGAACTCCTCATGACATGATGTCATATGACCACACCTACCATGGTGTGGTATCATATGTGGCTTTAAATCACAACACATCCGCTTGTGTTATTTTTGGTAGCCTGTGTGCAATGCGGTTGTTGTGGATCACTAATATATATATAAGCAATAGTACACCATAATCTAGGTAATGATCATTAAAATTTAAATAAGAATAACAACGTGTTGAGCTGCAAAGTATGTTTTAAAGCAATTTCCCCAGAAAAGCAAGTAGAAGCCTGCCCACCTCCTCTGTCCCGGATGGCCAGATTATTCCCTTTCTTCAGTACAACGTCCAGCTGGTACATCCCGTGATGGACAGGGGCAGGCAGGTCTGCATTACTCGGCCCCACGATGTTGATGCCCTGTTAAGGAGACAGAGTGTGTGTCTGTGAACACTGAGTCCAAGATGTAACTAGAATCTCATAAGATATCTTAATCATTTGAGGTCACAGTTATCTCCAGTGAAATGAAACCATGAAGTAATTGTTCATCAGTTATTTATCAACAAATGGAGATATTGTGTTGCAAGTGCATTTATTTCGTATTTGCATTTTGAAATAGGACAGTAGTAGTCTAAACAGATGTGCAGATGCAAACCAGTCAGCATAACTTGTACACGGTGTAATGTAAATGTAACCTGACTGTGTCAATAATTGTGAAATTATTTAACTATTTTTAAAAAGCATAGCAAAATACTGATAATAACTAGACATCCACATGTTTCAACACTTGTACACAATTAGGAGGGAAACATTTTGTGTGCAACAGAAAAATACATCTAAACTTGTGAACATGTCCATGAAGCTCAGTGTCTGCTATAACAAGCATCACATTCCTGGTTGTTTGACACGAACTGCCAACACAACCCAGGTAATAAAGTCCCAACTGAACTCCTAACTATGGCTCGCTTTCACTTAACAATGGTTTCCTGAGGGAACAATGAAGAAATAGTTATAGAAATTGTAGTAGTAGTAAAATGTTTTGGCAAGAAATCAAACAATATAATACTTTAGGATATCGTAAAGACATCTTTACAACTGTTCATTACACTGGGGAATATTTTTTGTCATTATCAAGCACCATGAACTATATCCCCCACCTTCCAAACACCCCATCACCTCTGCCACTCCAGTCTTCCAACATAATCTACATATTCTTACCACTTTCAAAACCAAACCAAGGAAATGCAAATTGCAAAAACAGGAAGCAGAAAAACAAAACAGTAAAGGCATAATGTGCTGACATCTTATAAACTACTAATTGTTGCTATACATTTGATTCAATTTCTTCAGACTATGCAAAGGCGGTGTGTCATTGTTCACAGAAACACTATTGTTGCTCTTAAGAAGTAATAAAGTTAGATATTTATGATATACTCAGACAACCATATGATGGCAATGTTTCACGAAGCATTCCTAGAAAGCACCTTAAAGCACATTTCCTGCTACAGGCAAACTGTATGTAGAAAACTACACACAGTCCAGGCTTCACTGTTGCATCTACAAGCCCACGGGTCTGAGAAGCTTTGATTGCGACATTTTCAGGGCTCATTTTTATCCACCATACACAGAGATGCATATGCCCCCACATCCCTACACGAACCAATCTCTTACTGAATAATGCACTGAAGAAACCTTTGCAAAAATGTGTAAATGTGGTGCACTAAGACTACTGGAGAGTTGTCACCCCAGGCAAGGACATCACACATCTACATTCAGAGCAAGAAAGCTAAGACAGCATGTTTGAGGGTTTGACTGCTGCAGTGATGTGTGTCCCCATCGACAAACCCACAGAGGAGAACAGCATTTACATAAAGGTTATGATCCAAATAAATTTAAGATGGGTTAAACTAATAAATTAGAGGAAGCAATGAACAATATGTTATGCTTAGGCCTATCAAACTTCTTCCTCTACTTTTGTCTGCTCCCAATTAGGGGTCGTCACACTGGATGAACCATTTCTATTTCCTTCCATCCACTGCATCATTTACATTAACAGCATTTAGCAGATGCTTTTATCCACAGTAACTTCCATTCCTTTACTACAGGGGGCAGTCTGTATGGAGCAACTTGGGTTAAGGGTCTTGCTCAGGAACCCAGTGGTGAATAAAACTCTGTATAAAAGCTATGTCGGACTGAAAATCCATTTGCTGTGTGTTGAAAGACCTGATTCAGGCAGTGCCTTCACTCCTTCATAGCATTCTATAGTCTGAGAATTTGGATAAAGCTTTAAGCTTTTGTACTATGCTGCATTATCTAATTGTGTTAATTAACAATTGCCTGCGGTTTAACAAAAAAACAAAAACCTTTATTTAAGAGGTCTGCTCGGCCTCTTATATAAGTCTCATCCATCTTTAAATTCAAATAACCGCAGCATAAAGTCTGCTGTCAGAGAGTGTGTAATTGGAGTAGACGTGTGTGTGTGTGTGTGTGACTGGGGGTCATGCGGTTACACAACAATGAGCCTGTAAATGCTGTTGCAGCAAAGCGCTGCTGACGGCACTGCTGGGGTAAATCTGTGGTGGCTTGGCTTGGTGTCTACAAACCATACACACACACACACACACACATACATATAAGAAAGAGAAAGTGGAATAGAAAGAAAACAATATGACATAGAAAGGAAAACAGACATTGAGAGAGTGCGAGAGAAAGAGGGAGAGTAAGGGAGACAGACTCTTTGACACGTCAACTGCACATATCACGTTTTTATTTCATTTTATGACTTCATGTGTGAATAAATTAAAGTTCCTCTGCTTTCTCTGCCTGAGAAAACATTTCTGTTTTGACTGACATGTTTTTCATCCATAAACCAAAAGAAGCCCCAGGTGTCATTTGAATGCTGTTGTTTATTTCTTCTAAAAAGAAAGCAAACATTTGGAATGTAATTGTGTCCTCAGGCATTCTCACATATGTATAAAAAATCATAACAGTCAGAAATCATAACTAATAATTTAGGCACCAGTACCACTGTTATATCAACAGTCCTTGCAAGAAGTATATTCCCCTCTACTGTTGTTACTGGAGCAGGAGTTTTTACCTCTTATGGATTAATTGTTTTAATATGCATAAATAAGTCATAAATAAATATGGATATGGGCATCAGTGGTAAATATTGTTTATCATTAATAAATTCTAAATGTGTATCCCTACTAAAGACCCATTCAAACACTAGGCCCTACTAATATGCTGTCAAAAGCTCCTTCATATTTTAGTTAGTGAGAGTTGGAGCAGACGTTGTCACAAATACTGCATCATCAGTCAGTCTACCCTTGGCAAGCCTTAGCTCTCCTCATAACTCAATCCGCTGCTGTGACATCCCTTATCCTTTCAGAAAAAGTCCAATGCCAAGCAATCTCTTACCATTGACCGATGATTTAGCTTCTTCCCACTTATTCTCCTTTTAAGGTTATCACTTTCTTACATTCTCACCTCTTATTATATTTTTTAACACAGATGATAGATCACAAATGATCATCTCAAAGGTCAATAAGTCACTAGAAATGGATTCCAATACAATGGTTATGCTCTACTAGGCCTGGGATCAAAATACACTGGCTTTGATACTGCTTCCTGGATAACAAATTCAGAAAAATATCTATTCTAAAAATCAGGATATAGTATATGACATATACAGCATAATCAGTATTTAAAAACGATGTAAAAGCGGTACTGGATACTTTAACTTGCTTGAAAGATTCACAACATGTCATTTAGACAGGCAATCATCAGGGAAGGTTTTTGAACAAGCATAAATATTGGTCAATGATGCTTATATGAATTCTTGATATAATGTCTGCTATTAAACCAGACAAATGTTTTCGACACCTGGTGGTTGTAAAGAGGTTTCTGGTGGACCTTAAAGTAAAAGATACCCTGTAGAGACCCAAGGTTGTTTCACTTACAAACCTAAAATAAGTTGCTATTAACCAGCACAATGTTTTATGCTGAAGTAATGAAGTTTACACTGGTGTTTAGGGGCCAATGCTAGCACATGCTGTGTTGTAGAGCTGGCTTCAAGCTGGAGACTGAGACAACTGCCCACAAAAAACGGATCTATGGAATTAGATTTCAATTAAAACTGTGATGGGTGATGGAAGAAACACCTTCAACAGCATGTGGAAAGACAGGAGCACATTAAAACATGTTAGTGTAATGAATACAGGGGCACATAACTACACAATTTTAATTAATAAAACGGCTTTAGAGCCATGGCAGAGTGAGGAGGAATCATTTGTCTCACAGCAGGTGTCCTTCCACTGTATCTAATCATCCAGCATGAATGGTTTATTAAGTGAAATTAACTTCAGCACTGCATCACACGTGTATTTAACTAGCCAGCTAACGGCTTCTAATAAAAGAGAAAGGGAGTGTTTATGTCTGTGTGTGTGTGTGTGTGTGTGTGTGTGTGTGTGTGTGTGTGTGTGTGTGTGTGTGTGTGTGAGTGCGTATGTGTGAGAGAGAGAGAATGTGGTACAACAGAATCAATCAACTTCAGGGTGCGTGAACAGAAATTAAATCTACGTAATGCAGCGAATCAGGTAAACCTGAGGAAAGTAAAAATATTTTTGTGAAGTTTATTCAAAGAATGAGAATTTACTTTTAGCCGGTAAAATAAAATAAAAATGTTTTTCTCTGATTATTTGATTAATTGAATAAAAAATCAACTGATTTATCTACCTGATCATCAAAACAGTTGTTTGTTATAGCCCTAAGACGACTTCTTTATAAATGTGTGGTGTCATTAAACTAATTAATCATGAAATGCAAAGATTAATGAATTGTGCATTTATTAACAATTGCCCCACAGCCAACAAGTTTACCACCTAACAAGCTTAAATCACTGAGTGTAACCAGTTGCAGAAATTCAGCCTTCTATCAGCTTCACACACACACACAAACACATACAAACACACACACACACACACACCATCATGGGCCTCATGAATAGTAGAGATGTGATAAATATTAAATGATGAGGAGTCTTGTTGCAGATGCTGTACATTTTGACTTCGATGACCATTCAAATATTTCTAAAAAGTCTATAGTGAGGTGACAGACAGATGATTTCTGTGTTAATGGATGTTTGTAAGACCCTGCCTGCAAAGTTGTGGCTAATATCCAAAGCAATTTATATCAAACCCATATAATTATACATCTAAAACCTAATCTTTGAAGCTCTTTTCAGGCAACCCACAAACGTAACAGAGACTTTTATTTTTACTCTGTGCTTCTCGAGGGAACAGTTTAGGCTCATTGGCCACACCATGAGTATCTCTGTATATTAAGCATGTTGATGATGAGGAATTCAGCTCTCATGAATAAGAGATGGTAGTGATAGAGTTTCAGCTCCTGGAGCATAACTCATTCCATGCATATGATGAACAGTGAATAGGATCATGGCTAGATGATACAGAGACTCAAGTATGGAATAAGAAAAATGAAGCTGCATCAGGTGATACAAGGTCTAACTACTTATCCGTATTATTAGAGAGGCTTTGCAGAAAACACATGTACAGATTGTCACAATACTAGTAATGATAATGTGTGTATTGTGGTATGATGACTATCCGAACAAAACCTTATATATCCATTTCATTTGACAACACAAGCTGTATTTAGTGTTATATGGTATGGTACCATTTTTGATGAATGGACTAGTAGAAATGGTTCAAAGTTATTTGTAAAAATATACATTTATTATACATTATGAAAGCTTTTCCCTTCTCCTGTAAAGTTACCACTTCTCACATGTGAGGTTGTGTTCCAACTGCAAATATATGACTGTTTAGTAGGGCTGTGTAGTACAAAAATTCAGTATAAAAACTGCCAACAGAAAGAATGTAAAGGATTTGTGAACAGAAAAGTTAAATCTCCCTTCACCCCCAATGAAGCTGATCCACAAAGCTGTGAGGCTAATGAGGGTACAAATTATTGGAAATATACAACACTTAAACATCTTGATGGGTGATGCAGATCACAAAAGTGATCACATGAGTTTTGAAACAGAAATGGGATCTGAATGGCCGATAACTTTGCAAGATAATAGAGAGAGGTCTATGTCATCTAAAAATGTTTGGCCAACGATAATTAAGAGATGTTCTTCACTTTTTGGTGACAGAACTTGGATTTGTGATCTTTGATTATTAATGCTGACTGAGTGGCCGCAGGAGTGGTGACTGAGCGTCTGTCTCTGTGTCCAACTGGAAAATGCACAGCCTTAATAGCATTTGTCCCAGCCAAAATGACTTTTTCATGCTTAGCAAAACAACAATTTAATTTAGACATTATTCTCACCCTTGTTAGTTGTAGCAAAGACTCAGCAAAAGATAAAACATTCTGGATTGTTTACTAAGATAGCAGCAGTGATCTGCAGTGTTTTACTGAGAGAGGTAATCCTTAAAAGGCTGGCAGATATTTTGCATGGAACACTAGTGTGCAATCCTCTGATGAACCAGGCAACAATATTTGGAGAAACCCAAACATCATAAACTGATTTGGATATCCATGCTAGATTTGTATATTTCCAACTACTTCAGGTGACAGGAGATGTATTGTGTTGGTGTAGGTGTCACTGTAAAACGTGATGGTGGTTCACCAGTGTGACACCCCTTTTTCCACACACAAATGCAAGCAGACATTGGATACATTATAAGGATGACATTTGTTACTGCACCCCTCCTTTTTATTAGACACACTGTCTACAGCATTTTGTTTAAATCTATGAAT
>JBBMFX010042293.1:0-11530 GCA_037832545.1 Rhabdalestes septentrionalis
AGGAGGAGAGGCATTCTCTCTTTCTCTCTCTCTCTCTCTCTCTCTCTCTCTTCTCTCTCTCTCTCTCTCTCCTCTCTCTCTCTCTCTCTCTCTCTCTTCTCTCTCTGCCTCTTGCTCTCTCTTTCAGGCATGTCACGGCTGTGGAACAGGAACGAAGTGCGACTGCAGTGGAGTAAAAGGAGGGAAAGTGAGTGAGCACTCAAACACACCACAGACATGCTGATGCAAGTGCAGGCATTAAGTAAATCAGTATGTTATGTTCGATTTGTCAGACTGATAAACTCATTAGTATTCATCTGTATATTTGGAGTTTATTGTTCAATAGTTGAGTTCACATTAAGTCTTTGTTTACAGCATTACTTTATATGACACAATATAGGCTTTTACAGAGTACAGGCTTTTACAGACAGCTGTGATAGAACTGCTAAAGACATTTACCTGCTATATAGTAAATGTCCCACACCACTCCCAGACATTCTTCATGAAAAAATTAAAATGAAAGCGTTAGAAAATCTGTTTGCCTGGTTACTTTTTGGACACATACTGTCATGATGCCGACAATATATTGGTGCTTATAACTCCACAAATGTTAATGTTACATGTTATGAAAAACAATATATGATATGGGCCCTAGTTCTAGAAGCTACTAGTAGATACTTGTAGCAGAAAAATATGGCCTACAAGCTTTGTCAATACAAAACTTTTGTTTGCCATTTTCCAGCAAGTTCACTCACACTTTGTTTTTAACTTAAAAGTCATGGAAGTGTTTGTTTTCACTCATCACTTGTTCAGGTGTATATAAATTAGGTGGTTTTCCCCTTCATCACCCAATGGGGTGTGACGAAGCAAATCTCTTCTCATACAGGAGAGGGTTTTCAAGCCTAGGCTTTCCCTTAATTATTTATAAGAACTCATTGAGTAAACTAATTCATATATGTATTCTCAGGGTGACAGAGGTTTCCCAGGAATGCAGGGTCAGCCAGGTGTTCCAGGGTTTCCTGGACCAGAAGGACCAATTGGAGCTCGGGGAGAGAAGGTCAGTGGTCATCAAAGGAATCCTCAACTACTAATCACTATTTTGGATAGGCTACTATTAATTGCCAATTACTATTAATTGACCATTTCGATTAGGTTAATAGAAAGTAAAGTGTTGTGTTATTTTCTCTTTTTCTCCCAGGGTGAAGACGGTCCTGTCGGTCCAACTGGCCCTAAAGGAATAAGAGTGAGAAGGCTTGTAGATCTCCTCCCATGAAGCAGTTGTTGTGCATTCTGTTCATAAAAGCTTATTATATGTTTTGGTTGGGGTTTTTTTGTTTTTTTTGACAGGGACCGCCTGGTCTGCCTGGGTTTCCAGGGACACCAGGAATTCCAGTGAGTACCAGTGTAATTTGATCACTTTAATGTATGGAGAGCTGCACTGAAAATTTAGATCTGGTAACATTAATATATCGGAGATAAAAAAAAACCTCGGAATCTCACTTCAGTCTACAAAGTCAAATTGATTTTAAATGTCAGCAGTCTGAAATACACTAATAGTAATGTTTTTAGATTTTGTTCTGAACGGATGTGTATCCTTCTTTGATTGACAGGGTATTCCAGGACAGGATGGCCCTCCGGGTCCAAAAGGAGTTGCGGGGTGTAACGGAACAAAGGTACGCCATTAAATCTGAGAACCAATTAAAGAACAAAGATAGGTTGCTCTGTGCTACTAATTTATAACCAGAACATAGATAACAATTTACAAATGACACCATTACCCAGTTAAAGACAATACTGAGCTTAGCATTTGAATACTTTAGAGGGTTTGATCATATAGTCATTAGCAATGATCACTGTAACCAGGGTATTAAATGTAAACTCACATTATGCATGGTGTGTTTTGTTTTTAGGGTGAGCCAGGATTTCCGGGAGGTCCAGGTATCTCAGGCAGACCTGGTCAGCCAGTAAGTAAAACACATTCTTAAGAGGAATTTTGTGAATAATCCCTGCATTCCAACTGCAGAGTAGATGGACCCTATAACAGTACCCATTACAATCTGAACAGCTGAACAACCGTGTAGGATGTTATCCAACTAAAACAAATGATATTTTTTGTCACTTAATACAGTTTACATCATAGTTTGCCCATTTTTGTTCTCATCAACAGTATTTTTAACTACTTTTCAAATCCTTTCTGATGATGTGACAAAGCAGGCTTGGTAGACCATTTTGTGCAACCCCAACATGAATCCTTCATAGGGCAATGCTACTAAAGTCCCATGTTTCTCAGCCGCAGCCCAGTATTTCAAATGTAACCAGACAAATCCCCACACCTCAAGTTAATCCTTCACACCTGTGAGCTTTAAGCACCTCGAAAGGCAATATGTGTTAAAATTGTTGTCCCGATTAGGTTTTTTTGCCCTTCAGTCCGAGTCCAAGTAATTTGATTTTGAGTATCTTCTGATACCGAGTCCCGATCCGATACTTCTATGTACTATACTAAGGCGAATGGCAAGTCAATCATTGTGATCATTTGTGCTATCTTGGCTGTGATGTCCTGCGCCTTCGTTCCGTCACGAGGCATTTTTTCTCTCCTCTTCAAACTCTCCTGCAGCGTGAGCTGACTCGTCTTCGGCTGGGTTGCCTGGGTAAACATATATATATATGCAAACATGTATACCCGAGTCATGATCGGGAGGTAACGTCCGATTCCGATCGAGTCTGAAACCACATGATCGGGCCCGATTTCCGATCACATGATCAGATCTGGACATCACTAGTTAAAATACAGGGCTCAGCAGTCTGTTCTTCTATTGTGATCTGACATTGATGTTTTTCTTTTTTCCTGTTTTCCCTACTTCCCAGGGCTCCCCTGGTCTTCAAGGCGAGAAGGCAAGTCTTTCTCTGAATATTGTTTTGAGCTTCAGTATATTAGGCAATTGCTCCAGTAGTATTAGTCGTGTTTAGCAGAGGATTTTGTTGTTTATTTATCAGGTTATCTTAATTACATACCTCTTTCATCTATTGCTGTAGTAAACTGGGCTTTAACGTCTGTCATTATCATCACTTCTTGTGAACCATACAAGAAAGGCTGTGCAAAAATGTCTTTTAAGCTGTTAAGTTAAGTTAAGGTTTTCCGTAAGCACATATTATGAACTAAAAAATTGAGTTATGTTACTCAAAAGAAAATGTTCTTAAAAACACTATATAGTCATGTGCATCCCTCCATTCAGTATGTAGTATACTTTGAATAATTGTTTGTCCTAATAATGGAGATGATACCTATATACTAAAGTCCTTCAAATTAACCCCACCTCTCTTTCGCTCACCTTTTAGGTGTTTAAATCAGAGAACCGCAGAGAACATTTCCACCACTATACTTTACTGTGGGGATTAGATTAATTTCTCCATGACCCTAGCTCTAACTCCTTATTTTGTTACCAAATATGGCTTTATAATCGTTTCATTGGACTGTCTAACCAAGTTTTGAACTTTCAGTGAGGTGCATTTTACTCAAAATCATCAGCTATCTGATGCTCACCAAAGCTGTAGTTTACAAGCAAAATAAAAAAAATATGCAATAATGCAGTGGTCCAAAGGAACCCCCTTACAGCCCACATTAGTATAGGGTGGAGTGAAAATGTGGACTGTCTGTGGGTCCCTGATCTGAATGAACATTAGGTTTGAGAGCCTCTGACTCTTGAGTCTTCCATTATCATCTTAGCCTCACTTTCACTCTGGCTTCACAGGGAGACCCTGGCGATGTCCTCTCCGTAGACCGCTTCGGATCAATAGGAGAAAATGGAGACCCTGGTCGACCAGGCTTCAGAGTATGTCACCGAATCCTGCCTCTGCCATTTTTCTTCTTGAATTCTTAATTCTGACTTGTTGAATTCCTAATTCTACTAATTCAGGCTTTACACATTTTTGGTTGTTTTTAGAGACATGACTTATTTTCCAGTTTAGATTCTGAAACCCTGAATGTCGTACAATATTCTGAACTCAAATTATTTTAAATGAACAATGTTAATAGCCAACTTAAACCACACAAATACTGTTTACTCTTGTTCTTTGGCTAAGCTCTTTCTAAAAAAAAACAAACAAACAGAAATAGAACTTACAGCAACATTTGAATATTTAATATTTAGGTACTACTATAATACCAAACTATGTGAACAAGTGGTTATTATTCTTATGCATGTATCATATTGTTATACGTGCTTTACATTACAGCATGTTAAGTTATGTATGTATGTGTGTGTGCATATATATATGTTCGACTTTGAGCACACAGTCCTGTAAAATGAAGGAAAAGAACTCACTGCTTGGCCCAGTAAATAAAAACATTCAGCATTTAAAAACGGAAAGATGGAACAGTTAGTAGGAGTATTGGGAGCGAATCTGGCAGTCTGAGCTAGTTAATGAGTGAAACAAGCGAACCCCCAACCCCCAGTTCATATATGTATGGAAAGGAATTCAATTTGTTCTCATTTTCCAATTTTAGAGCTAGCATTCACATCTAGCATCAGTTCTACAGGTGTAAGCCTTAGTGTCAGACCAGTGTCATTTCTGCTATATTTATCCTAAGACCTCGAGTGTAATGAAGTTAATTCTGTCTTTTTCCACAGTTATATGTCCATTAAATGTAGCAAGCATATTGAATATGTAGCATTTGAGCTTGACTGACTAACATGTGCCTAATGCTGCACGTGCAGGGAACTCCGGGACCTCCTGGGTTGCCCGGTCCTGTTGGTCCTTCTGGACAGAGAGGTTACACGGTACGATTTACTTTTCTTGATTCTGCGCAATCGGTCTTGCCAGGCTGGATAGGACCTTATAAAATCAGGCAAGTAAAACACTTATTTCTTTTTCTTTTTTTTTTACAGGGTCCTCCTGGTCCTCCTGGTCCACCTGGGCCTAAGGTGAGCCTTGCTTTTGCATTTTGTATTTGTTTATGTTTGAATGTTGTGTCACAAATAAACTTCCATGAAACATCTGATCAAAATATGCTTGTGGATGAGTACTTAAATCTAAATAGATGCTTTTCTTGTGTCGTCTCTGTTGTGTAGGGTAATATGGGACTGAATTTCCAAGGGCCAAAAGGAGAGAAGGTAAGGAGCCCACCAGCAAAGAGGGAGAACAGAATATCGTAAATTATGTCATGTAACTCCTAATTGGATCTATACTGTGCAATATTTTTGTGATTTCAGCTTGTGATGGTGTGTGTGTGTGTGTGTATATGTGTATATGTGTGTGTGTTTCTGTGTGTCTTTGTCTATGTATAGGGTGAGCCTGGATTAAAGGGGCCTCCAGGCCCACCAGGACAGGTTGGCGAATTTACAAGTCAATTGGACACAGTCATTCAGCGAGGAGAGAAGGTATATTAATGCTTAAATTAATGTTTGTTTTATTGTCATTTGTGTTGCAAACGTGCATAATGGAATAGTAGGAGTTTATATATTTATGTATTCTTTCTATAGCTAGTTTTCATGCTGCAAAAATTGTAACAAAAAAGGGCTTAATGAGAAAGAGGTAGGAAAGTCAATGTTAATGTATGTAAATTGTTAAATATAAGTCAATTATATTTTAGTTTTTATATGAGGCAAAAATTATTGCTTTCTATGTGGCCACTGAAGCTAAAGGAGCAAGTACCTGACAAATCAAACATGTGGGAGCGTATATTTTTTTACATTAATAGAAAAGAAACACACTCTGTGCAAATGTATGCAAAAAGAGATTAGATTTAGAAAAATCATTTTTTAAGGTCAAGCTCAAGTCAAGTTGGCTTTTATTATCATCCATCCACATAAATAGAATATGACTAAACAAAACTCTTATACAACAATCCCACACAATTAATGACATTAAGACAAAAGTACAACAAGGACAAAATGTGTAACAAGAATCATTTAGGAGGGAAAATTTAAATAAAGCAGCATATATATATTGAGGTTCAAAAATCAGGAGACTCAGAGCCTCAAATTTTTTTGTTTATGTTGAGTTCTGGCAGTAAATGAGCCCTAAATAAAAAAGTTTAGAACTAAAATGATATTACATAGTATATGAAGCAGATGGAGAAACCTGAAGACTCACACCAATCACTGTTGATCTCATAAATTTGACAGTGATCACAAAATGTTGTGCTGGGCTGCTAACACTGTTATGTTGAGTAATATCCCGGGCTATTGACAAGAAATTCGTGGGGCTGTCCAGGTGACATCCACCAGTCAAACAAAACTAGTCACCTTCTCTACAGCCAAACTGGTGACCTTAAGAAGGCCACTTTCTCCTGAGTTTAACAACCAGTTCACATATATTGATGAAGAGGAGTACGAGAAACAGCTCCAGTGTTGACTGTAAACCGGGATATAGACTTTCTGCCATAGGTTCATAGTTTGATTTGTCAGGATCCACAGAGCAGGGATCATAACATTTTTACATTTTCTCTGCTCAAATAAACATGTGTTTGAGTGACAGCCTGACCATATGCTGACACATGCCAGGACTGCAATAGTAAAAAAAAAGAGTTTCCAAACATGTCACGAGATCATTAAAGTAGCAGATGTCACGAATGACGCTGTAAACATTGAGATATGGCCGTTCCTACTGCCAAATGTTGTTGTGAGTCTTAGTTTAATAAAATTGTTTTGATGGTCTAGACACTGGCAGGCAAACACTTATTGTGTAAGATGTGCTCCTTAAATGTAACTGATAGTTTCTTTATTGTTTTTTCTTTATAAGAAACTGCAAAACATGAGACCAGATAGCTCTTCTCACCTCGGTAGCACTGTGCTGGATTTAATGTTTGATTGTGTTCGTGTGATTGACCACCAGATGGCACTATATCACATTATAGGCATTTATTATATGAGCCGCTAGGTGGCAACAACTGTGCTTCCTAATACCTTTTTTTTCCAAGTCAAGCAGTGGGAAACTGCAGTAGACATCAGTATGCAGAAATATTTTTAAATACTCATGTAAAAGGCAGAAAAGCTCTAGAGAAACAGGTAATTTTGGACTGAAGTCCCTAAACTGTATGGCAAAACAAGCACATGGGCAGCTCGTGGTATGGTTATTAGGGGGTCCTGCAATATAGGAGGTTGTGGGTTTGCATCTCCAGGACTGTTTGTGGCATCCCCGATTTACCCTTTAGGAAGGCACCCTCCCCACACACTGCTCCCCAGACACTGTGTTCCTTACCGCCCGCCGCTTCACTTGTGAATGGGTTAAATGCAAAGAATAATTTCTTACTGTTCACACTGTGTGCTGTGCTGTGGTGTGTTATGACAAATGGAATTTTACATCTTTTTAAGATCTTTGTAAACAGCCATTCCGGTTTCATTATGAGTTATAAAGCAGCTGTTAGTGCTGTAAATTGTAAATTAGATTTATTTCTTACAGGCAAAATGGAATCTAAGTTATCAAATGTATGTTTAGGTCAAATCTGCTTTTTTATTTCATTTTAGGGCGAACCTGGCCCACCTGGACCCCCAGGATTTAATGGCCTCCCTGGACCGCCTGTACGTGTTATCTTCTCTCAAACATAACATAGAATAAGCACATGATTGGTTGGTGTGTAGGGGCCTGTGTTTTAAAATATATTAGATAATTGTCTCTTTAATCGTTCAGCAATTAAAATAGGTGTACATTTTTGATAAGTGGCATGGCTCTAATTTGATGAGTTTAATCAACAGGGCCCACCCGGTGGTCCAAGAGGAGAAAAGGGAGAGCCAGGAGAACCTGGAAAAAGGGTGAGGGAGAACAGATTGTAAGGTTATGCATCAATAGTTGATATATTTATACTTTGTGTTATCTGATGCTAGTGTTTGTTTTGCCATAGGGCAAGCCTGGCAAAGATGGCGACCCTGGTCCTCCTGGAAATACGGTGAGTTTTGTGTTTTCAGCTAAGACAACAATGCCAAGGACACACTGGCACATGATCGGAAAATCTCTCAGACACTAATAGGTTCTGTTTTTGCTTTTCTTTGCCCCTCTAAGGGCATGAAAGGAGACTTCGGAAATCCTGGCTTTCCTGGAAGAGATGGTGAAAGAGTAAGATGATTCAGGGTTATACTTTTATTTAAATATCTGTGTGTATATATATATATATATATATATAATTTTTTTTTTAGTTATTTATTTTTTTGCTTTGTGGAATGAAAACCTTGTAAAATATTTTCAGAGTAGGGTGTCAGGTTTGTAATAAGGCTTTGCCTTACATGCTTTAGTTCTGTAGCTGGTGTCAATCCTAGATGTTCAGGTGTAATACTGATCTTTCACTCTTTCTTTCAGGGTGATAAAGGTGATCGAGGACCTCCTGGACCTCCAGGCAGGGTATGTTCAGGGCTGTTGTACCATCTTTTGGCAGCCTGGGTTTCCACTATTACCGTTGAAGGCTCCATTTCTAATGGCAAGTGAAATGACACCAGATCACATGTTATGTGCTATTCCTTGCTTAGGTGATTGGTTCCCTGAATGGAGGTCTAGAAGGACCGAAAGGAGAACCCGGTTTCCCAGGACCTGCTGGGAGGAAAGGAGATAGAGGGCTGCCAGGTATGAAAATTAAATTGATCAATGGTAAAGAAACAGAGGCCAAGTAAAGTGTATTTTTTATTGCTTTGAATGTATTACAAGTGGACTCAGTAGGCTTATGTAATCAACAAAATGAACAGGCTAATAAAGAAAATCTATCTGAGTATCTATCTGCCTTTTGTATAGTGATAGTCCTCCAGATTTGAGAAAGTGGATGGATTATGTATTAAAACAGCCTAGATTTCTCTTCAGTTTCTCCATTTGCGTCTAAATGGATCTCATATAAAATAACATGTATATGTACGTAGAATAAACTTCAGCCTTTTTTCACACCTTCCAGGTATCCAAGGGCCTCCTGGTCAGCAAGGTCTTTCAGGTGAGAATTAGTGCCTAATTATACAGTCTAGTTCAATTTTCTCAGGAATAAGAAAAATAATATATTTCAAGCAGATGTACTATTCATTTGTCACTTTAATACTGGCAGGTTAAATATGAATGTTTTTTTTTTTTCCATTTTCTTATAGCAACTGGACGTCCTGGTATACCTGGCCCCCCTGGTTTCCCCGGTGACAGAGGACAGAAAGGAGAAGAAGGACAGCCTGGAGTCTCTTTGCCTGGTCCACCAGGAAGACCTGGTCAACAAGGCTTGCAAGGGCAACCAGGTCCCCCTGGACCACCAGGGTTTTCCAGTGGCGATGGAACCTGTGCTGATGGTGCACCTGGCCTTCCTGGTCTTCCGGGGGACCGTGGCTTCCCAGGGGAGATAGGACAGAAAGGTGGGCTTTATGATGAAAATAGGAGGTGAACATGTTTTATGAGCCTAAAGAAGCTTCACATCAGATCCTTTTTTTTTTTTGTCTTTCAGGTGACAAAGGAGAGACGTGTGTGAATTGTGTTTCTAATGGGATCCCCGTCCCAGGACCACAGGGTCCTCCTGGATCTCCAGGACCTAAAGGCAAGAATCATTCGTACTTTTTGTTCCTCTTTTTTAGAGGTGGGGCATAAACTTTAGGGTGCATATCCAAAATCGTAACAAAATCGCCATGTTACTTTTTTAAATGTGTAAGAATGTCCAATTCTTACACATTTAAAGCTGGAAAATTCCAGAATTACTTGAAAATGCATTACATTACATTAGACTTGATGATACATTAAATTGCATTACATTACAACCACATAACATTTTTACATTAAATTGTCTTTTAAAGTTACTTTCTGAAGTTTTACAGTTTGGCCAAGACAGTAACAAAGAATGATGACCTCATGATACTTTGTGCATCTCATTTGAGAAACTGAATTAACCTGTTTGGTGGCTTATGTGTAGATGTGGTAGACTGAGCTACAGGAACGCATAGTTATTTGTAAAAGTACTCTAGTAAACAAGGATGTTTTCCATTAGGCCACCCACACTGAAACTTACCATTCAGTATTTGCAACATGGCAGTAAGGTTTTCTTAGTTTTATTATCATTATGTTGGTATCATTATTATTATTTTATTTTATCCTTTTCATTCCTGTAACACTGTTACCTATAAATTATTATCCTCACTATTCTTATCTGAATTAGTGTGTGGCAATAAAAGTGATTGATTCTGAAGTAATGTAATGAGCTTATGATATGGACTACATCCCTACATTTTCACCCAACATCTTTTCAATGCAGTGTAAGTTTTATAATACAATCTCTAGAGAAAAACTCTAGAGTTTTTAAATCCATGAATATTAATTAATTTAATGGCCTATTAATATTATTCTACGTGCCACCTGCTTAAAAAAATTTGTTTAGACAATTTTATTGTAATCTTATCTTTGTATTATAAAACGGTTCAGTCCATACTTTTTTCTCCAGATTATCAACTGATATTGGTCAGTCATTTCTATATGTAAGCAAAATACAATTTAAAAAGAAAAATTAAGATATTTCTGTTAAAGCTAGTCAAACTAATGCTAAAATGTTTTGGTATGTTTGTCATAGGTGAGCCTGGTGTTTCTGGATTAAAGGGAGAGACAGGATTCCCAGGCAACCCAGGCTTCCCTGGCCCGTCAGTGAGTGTCCTGGCTTGGCTGAATATGTCTATCTCTGTAAAAAAAAAAAAGTTCATAGTTCATAATACCTCATATTTGTTCCTCAGGGTTTACCCGGACAGCAGGGTTTGCCTGGAGAGCCTGGAGAGAAGGGTGATCCTGGTGAGGCTATCGTGGCTGATGGTACAAAGGGTCAAAAGGGAGACACAGGCTTTCCTGGACCTGCAGGTCTACCTGGGCTTGATGGAAGACCTGGTCGTGATGGCTTGCCGGGGTTACCTGGTCCCAAAGGAGCACCTGTGAGTATTAGTGCTTAATATTAAGTCTCTTTTTTGTTTATTTGATTTTTATGTTTAGAACTGGAGACAAGTGTGGAGAGAAGACAGTAGTGGGACCAGCTATGTTGTCTGGTTTGATGGTTTGGACACAGTGGCACTGGCAAAAATAGGAAGCAAACCTGGAGGTGGCACCGCTGAAATGTTAAGAAATGCACTGGGAATGATGAGGATTGACTGGATCAGGAATGAGTTTATTGGTGGGACAGCTAGAGGAAGTTTTGGAGGAGAAGTCAGAAAGTCAAAACTGCATTGGTTTTGACCTGTGGTGAGAAGAGACTTTGAGTAAGTTGGGAGGATACTAAGGGGAGATTGTGTGTGTTGGGAGAAGGATGCTGAGGAGAGACTCTGGGTGTGTTGGGAGAAGGATGCTAAGTGGAGACTGAAGGCCCAATAATGTACACGGCGCACCGTGTTTCGCAACTTGCGCAACCCATCATTGATATTTTGTGCGAGCGCATCGTTCTTTTTTCCTGCAGAAATGTACAATGTCAAGATAGCAGATGGCATTGCGCCGTGTTGGGTGTGTCACTGAAAAGAAGCGGTGTGGGAGGAGGATGCTGTGGGGAGACTGAGTATGTAGGGAGGAGGATGCTGTGGGGAGACTGAGTATGTAGGGAGGAGGATGCTGTGGGGAGACTGAGTATGTAGGGAGGAGG
>JBBMFX010042310.1:0-11530 GCA_037832545.1 Rhabdalestes septentrionalis
AGTTTCACCATCCAAACAACGGCTGGAGGAACCGAGGAGGAATCTGGAACCGAACCTGTGTTCTCCTCACCAGTTCACTGCTTTTTACAAACAAGGCTTCTCATTGGTGAGCATGGCTTTACAATCAGTTTGAAACGCTTTTAAGAGTGTTTTTGCGTTTTTATTTGGATTTAAAAAATAATGTTTTGTGTGAATGAGGTTTGCAAGAACCAATGAAAACTCAGAAGATCCGAACCATTCCAGATCCTCTGTCTTCTTTTTTTCTATTATGCCTGTTTAAGGCCTGAACAGAATGAAATGTATAATAAAACTTGTATAAAATCAATTTTAACTCATGCAGGGACTCTGTTCTGGCTACTAAATGACAGCCTGGTGGTTTTCATTTTTCACTCTTTTGCAATGAAGGAGAAGAATTGCAATATTTATCTGGATGTTCTCAGGTTGCCTTGCTAACAAGTGTTTTTCCACTCCTTAAAAAGTTATTTGCTTAAATTTATAGTTAATTCACGACTTTTAAATTACTGCTGACAAAATGTCATTTATTTGCCCTTTCTGCAGAACAGTTACTAGCGATTTCTGACAGGTTTCTTCAGGCCACTGCGCATTTATCACACTTATCACTTTAGAAATCAACTGCCTCCCTGCTTACATTATGTGCTCATATTCTCTATAAGAATTGCCCTCACTTCCCATGCTCTGCCATTGCATTGTTCTCGACCTTTGAAGCAGCTCTTCACTTCCACGGTAAATAACAGAACGGTGGGAACCATGTTGACCTTCGGTGCATTAAGTGACTAACATTCATTTCCAGCCCACATAAGAATTAACAGCGGGATCAAATTAAAAAGAGTTGTCAAGCACACTTGGGAGAACAGCACACATGTTTTAGGCTAATGAGGCCAAGCTTTGAAACCCAATAAACTCAGTTCTCAGGTCAGCTTTTCAGTTCTGAGGACTGAAAGAGGTACAAGCTAAGAGTACATCATTAGGGAGAAGCTATTGAAAACTGCAGCATTTGTTAAACGACAGGGCAATTACAGTTTAACCCCTTGAACTAGTCTTACAGTTCAGATTTCAATCCAATTGTTAACAACCCAGATTTCCACCTTTTTACACTTGCATAAAAGGTAGAGAAATGAAATTACATTTGTCCACAAATACGGAAGTATCCAAAAGCCTGAATTTCTTCTGTCCAGTAGCATGTCGTACAGTGTCAGAGACCACTCAAACAATACAGATTAAACATGCATTCAATTTAACTGTTATGGCCCAACATGCAGTTTGCACAATGTTAACAGCTGCCTATAGGCTTTCCATTCCCTTGTTAGGTTACGGGAATGTTGGCGAGACTGACGCCGCTCTGTCTAGAATCTTTTTATTAAATGCATGATTATAAGTATTCAACAAACCTGTGTGCCGTCCACGACAAGAGAGTCAAAATCATGCCTGGAGATGTTGAGCTGGCCCGCTGTATCCGTGGATAGCAGCTTAAACTAACTGTGCTTAGGGTCTTCAATGCGGAACCCACCATAAACATGTGAGGAGCGCACGATCCACTATCTGCTTCAAAAAAGGATTCTAAAAATGTATTTGTAATAGAACATTTATTTGTAGTATGATAATCTCTTCTTAATTTAATATATTAATTTAATATATTCCTTAACTTTTATAACTTCTGTAAAGTGACCTTGAGCTCTGTGAAAAAAGTGTTAATAAAAATAAAATGTCTTCTTCTTCTTCTTCTAATTATTATTATCATCATCACCACTTGTTAGCTACATTAGACTTGAATCCCCAGTACAAAATGAAAGAAGCAAATCTTGGACACCAACGTTGTCCAGGCTAATGGATTGCATTTTGGGGAAATGGTGTAAATAATTGTAAATTTGACACTTTTAAGGTTTATCAATGAACCATTGGTAACAGAAAGCTTTCAGCAGGTTTTATCAGAGAAATAAAACACAGCAAAGTCAGTATTTTATCCACTGAAGTAACAACTAGACATTTCAGACAACATAAAATAATGAACTGTCTTTTGAAGAGCAGACAAGCAGCTATGCTCAAATATCACAAAGTCCTGGTGGAATTTAAGTGTTAGAAAGAACTGATGGAGTGAAAACTCACGAGAAGGGCATTACTGTGATGGAAGCGTGAGAGTAGCTGGGGTTTTATATAGGGGCCATACATAGGAACAGAGGTTTGAGCCAATTTCTGCATTAATAAACTCCTAAGATCAAGTGAGTCTTCTAGAGAAACGTACTTACGCTTTATTTTAAAGTAGCGGGGATAGGAACCAGATGTCTGATAAACTTCATGCTAATAAGAGCTCCTTTAGTTTTTAAATGGAATGGTTATGGAAACACAGTCTGGCAGAATTTTAGCAGACATTTGAGGGGAAGGCATAAAATTAAAAAGCATGCAAACTTGCACAATGTAAGTCTGATAATAGTAAAATAGCGTATTTGGGGGGCACTATTCTGCTTTACAGTCCAATACAAGTCAACTCAAACAGGTTTTTATTGTCATTTCTACCAAATACACACAGTACTCTGAATAACAAAACAATGTTCCTCCAGGACCATGGAGCAACACAAGAGCAGAGCAGAACACAAGACCACGACAAAGAGCTAGATAAAAGAACACAAGAGCAACAATGCAACTAAACGAGACAAGACAACATTCAGTGCAATTGACAATGACCACATTCAGGATTAATGCAATATTTTTACCGGTACTGTTTTCTAGCAGCAGAGATGTGCAAAGATGTAGAACAAAGTGTACATGTGCAAAAAAACTAACAAATTGCAAAACAGCAGTAAATATCATGCATTTTATAGCAGCTTGACAGAGTATGTGCAGTATAAAATACAGAATGTGCAATATATATATAAAAAAAGAGTATTTTAACAGGTAATTAAAGTCTGAGTCATTCAAATGGGTAGGATGAGGGAGGGGAGGGGTACTGCATCACCATTTAACCCACATGTGTTCAACATGTGTAAAGATGATTATTCTATTAAAAAAACATCATACCTGGCAAAATCTTACATGCATGGCCAAACAAAATAGTAAAAAAAAACCCAGTGTTTTATGCAGTAAATAAAATTTAATTCTATGTAGTATATAAAATGACATAGTATATATATTTGCATTAGACAGTATGACACCTGGTTCCACTGACCACCACTGTAAAGAAACCTGAGGTGAGATACTCATCTAACCCCTCTAAATGACTTTTTACATCTCAACCATTCCCTTTAACCTAAGCGGTCAAGCTGGGGATGGGATTTCCAGTGGTGTGTGTATTCTCCTTCCGATTAAATGAAATGGATTCTTTCACAAAAGATTTAAGATTCAACATTCAACAGTGATGGGTGTACTAATATTTTATGTTAAATGTGGGCGGGTCCAAATGTATAATTCTGACACGTCCCCCCCCAGATTGAATGGCGGTGACACCCATGCCTCCATGTGTGTTTGTGGAACATCTCATTCCAAAATCAGCCTCAAATCTTTCGGGAAAAGCTTCCAACTAGATTTTGGGGAAGCTGGTGTCCCAGTGGTTGGGGAGTTGCCCCTGTAATTAGAAGGTTGTGGGTTTGAATCCCAGGATTGCTAGTGGCACCAATGAACAAGGTGCCATCCCCACTCTGGTCCCCGGGCGCTGTGTTTTTGGTTGCCCAAAGCTTGACTTGGTGTATACCGAGAGAGAGGTTGACATTGTTCTCAATTTTTTCCATTCTCTTCCATTCATCATTCTGTTGGGTGTAGCTTTATCATTTCCATTCACTAGAATAATCATTAAAAAAATACTATTATTCCACCTCTACCAAACTTTTCAATCAGCACTGTACAGAATGGCATCTATAACACCCAGATTTATCTTTCTCCAAACAAACATTACTTATGGAGTAGTTGCATCTACATTTGTCCTCTTCCAGAAGTGAGGATACAGCTTTTTGTGTGCATAGTAATATTTTCACTTCACAAGAGCAGCTTCTTACTGAAAATGTGTAGCTAAAATAGTATTAAAACAGTCACATCGCTATGTGACTGTGAACATGATCTGTTCTACTGCCAGTGTTTGCCTTGACTCTTATGGATTTCATGCATCTGTAATGAAGTTGCCGTAATGACTGAACCCAATAATAAAGAAACTTGGATGGCCACATACTTTTGGCCATGAAATGTATTTACAAACTATGCCAAACAACCTCCCTGGGTCATTTCCATGAGGAAACAAATTCAGCTTATTTATCACAAACTTTGATATATGCTATTAAAATAATACAAATAATAAAAAAACACCCTTACATTGTGCTCCAAGGACATAGTGATCATCAGGCAGTTTCGGGTGAAGGTATGTTGTGACAGCTCTCCAGTCTAACAGCCCAAAACTCAATTTAACTTTATTGTGTACACACTGAATTGCCACTCTAATCTGACAGATGGTGACAGCTGAGTAAGCACAGGCAAAAAGGTTAATCGATATGACAGAGTTTTCCGGCTCTGTGCATATAGGCTCTCAACATAATGGCAAAGTGAGGAATCTTCGCTTCCAGCATGTTTTTCAAAACATTCATGGAAAAGGGCCTAAATACTTCCAGAATCAGGTTCTGAAGCTCGTACACACTCGTAAAAGGGTACACAACCCTTGGGTCCCTAAAAGACATTTCAGTTTATGGTTCTTAGAATTGCATGTATGATAATTAGATTTGCATGTATGATAAAACATTAAAACGCTCTATTATAATTCAAGCAGTTTTTTCCAATAGAAATATCCATCCAAGCTAAGAAACCATATTAGAACCCTTATTTATAAGAGTGTGGACCCTATAAAGCACAAGAAGTCTATAAATGTTTCATCTGCAATGATTACAAGTGTAGAGGATAATTACTGCTGTACATCACATGATTTGATGGAACAGTTCAAAAGTAGTAAAAACAAGATACAGTGCGAGAGAGGGTTGTCCTAATTGATTTCTCTGATGTAGGATGTTACTCACCAAGCCAGGGTGGGAGAGGAGGCATCAGTATTCCTCTCACATAATTACAGATCGTTATGTAGAGCAACCGACCAATCAATAAAGGAGAAAATGTGGATGTGGTCATGGTGGGTGCCGATAAAAATGAAGTGCAAAATTGCCTCCAGTGGAGTAAGATGGGTCAGTTCATGTCAATGGGCGGATGCGCAGAGTGGCTGTGGTGATTGTGCTGACTAAGATGCTGCAGGTCTTTTTGGGTAAATGTTTATTGAGTAAAGCCTGCTGGGACTGCGCTATCCCTCCTGCACCATAATGAAGGAATATACTGCAGAGAGAACTCCATACTCTTTATCATAACTCCATCAACAGCAGTACTGCCACATGGTTAATGGGTGCTCTTGGAAATAAAGGTGCTGGAGTGATACCATAGAGGAGGTCCTTGGTTCCCAGACCTGGTTCTGGAAGTCCCCGCTTTACACATTTTAGTTTTTTTCCTGCGCCCAATCCCTGATCCACCAATCTATTAAACAATTAGCCTTTACTGGGTTAAGGTGGATCTGTTTAGAGCAGGACAACTGTAAAACTAGGGGGGGTGCAGGGTTAGGAAACTGCACTAAAGCATCGGCATCACTAGCGATGTACTGGGGAGGTCTTGCGGTTTGAGTCTTGAGGATTTAAAAGAAAGGCGCAAGATTTGTCTTCGTTAGGTTTTAATTCACTGGCACACATTAGATCTGTTTTTGCTTTTCTTTTTCTTCATAAATAAAAATGTAACTTCATGGTAAATCTTCACCATATAAGCTTATATGGAAGTTTCCCTGGTTTGTATTGATGCTCAGATGTCAGTCTGAGCTTTGTTTTGTGTTCCAATGTCACGTAGAACCAACGTTATTTTACTTTTTTAAACATTTAACAAAAATAACTGGGGTTTAAAAAAAGGTGTTTGCCTGCAAATGAACAGAAAGAACAAAAATGAACACATTTCTAGTTTAAGTCTTACAAACAAACAAACAAACAAAGGAAAACACCCACAAGATCTTTCAGGAAAATCCGTAGAGGGCGGGGGTCTGGAGAATGGAGCGCCGGTTCTAGACACCATTTATATTTACTGAAATCTGATTTTACTACCACACTCGGAGCTCTAAGGGTCAACACAGTTTGTTCATATTCTGTGTCAGGTATTACAATGTAGATATAACACTTTCCATGACCTTGAGATTTTAGCAGTAGCTGGAAGTCAATCAAGCACTGTTGTCTTAAAACAAGGAAGTTCTGGGTTCACTCCTCACTTGAGCGGCCAAGTTTTTCCCTCTGCACTCCAGTTTCCTGCCACAGTCTGAGGACCTGCATTTCAGGTGAAGTGGAGATCCTAAATTGCCCCTCGGTGTGACTGTGTGTGTGTTGTATTTATGTGTCTGTTAGGTGACTGATTGATGGTCTGTCCAGAGTGATTCTCCACCTTTCACCCTACAACCAGTGTGATGGGCTCCACGACCCCCGCCACTCAGACAATGGCCTTGTGGACTGATAATGCTGCAACAAATCTAAAACCAAGGTCCTACAAGGCTCCTCCAGAAGGAGGGTTAATAAATGTTTATGAATAGAACATGCTAAAGATAAAATTAATTGGTTTTAACGGTTTGTACAATGGATTGTACCGTGATTGCCTACAAATTAAATGTGATACATGTATGTATTTATTGCAGGACCTCCAGCTATGCAAGGATACAGGTATTGTACGGCAGCACCAAATTCAAAGAGACGTTTATCATGAACCATCAAACTATTAAAACCAATTAGCTTTGTCTTTATTAGTTTTTCATATTTATATAGCTGGATGTTCTGCTATAAAGGCATACATGTATCACATTTTATTTGTGGGTAATCACTGTACAATCCAAATTAGTTTAAATAAATGTAGCCATACATATTAGACATACTATATGATATACCATTGTGAGTTGTTTTCTTATAATTACCATATTGGAATATGTTAGGTGACAAAATGTCTTTTACTAAAGTTAAACAAACTCCAATAAGCCACCATCGTCATTTTCAGCCAAAATCCATATGTGAGATGCATCCATCAAGATGCATGTTACAAATGACATGGCCAGCATGCTATTCGAATATCTTCCGCTATTTGTATCTTTGATGTGTACTCAGGCCCAGATTCTGCCTCATTTGGTTCATTCTGAATAACCCTGACACTTCTGTATTGCTGGTTTAAATGGGCTGGTGTTGTGGTTATCTCACAGACCACCGTGCAGATGCTCAGCCGCTTCCTCCTCATCGCCTCTGCCTCTCAATGCTGGATGTCCTGAGGGAAGAGCCTGAATGAGAGGCTGCGTCTGGGCTGGTGCCCTCTGCGTGTGGAATCTAAGCCAACACTGCTTTACATGGCCTCTCCAGCAGTGGGCTGCTTCTGTACAAGCCATACATTACTGTAATTGTGCGAAAATGTGAAGCGATCAGCCATATTTCCTCCTCTGCGGGAGCCTGCGTGACCTTGCCTTTCTTGCACACATGCTGCATATGAAAGGCAGTTAAAAGGTTGAGCTAAAGTGCTCTGAATGTCATATGCCATTCTACAAAAGGAAGCATCTTTCCCGCGGTTTATAATGGCTTATGAAGTGTAAATGGGGAATGATGGGGTTTAATTGGTGATGATAAATCAGACGGAGCAGAGCTGGAACGACGGGGCGGCTGCTGATGCAGGTGCTTCTGTTGAGTGGACCGCCTGCCAAGCACCCCCCACACCCTATAGACCTACATTCCCCACACACATCTCAAACCTGCAAGATAAAACGTGACTATAAAAGGCATTGGTCCTTTCCCACTCGTTCTATGTGCAGGAACTGTGTCTGCTGGTGGAAGAAAAAACTACAAAGGGGTGACTGGACGTACTTTACCCATATAAAAGGTTATTTATGAGGTTTGCGACTGGTCAAATCTGAGCGTTTACTCATTTTTTCAGGCCATTCTGCTATTCTTCAGTTTCATTTTTCTCATTGGAGCACAAGGGAGGTGGAGCTGCTGGGTTTCCTGACTGCACGCCAGAGCTCGTTCGCCTGATTACGGACAGCTGGAGCTGATTTGGGGGAAGGAGAATGGACAGTTTAGAGGCAGGCTCACGCAGCCACAGAGAAGGACTGACACTGGAGAGCCTCTAGAGCAGGGGTATCCAAATCCGGTCCTGGAAATCCAGCACAGTTTGATGGAAGTCCTCCTCAAACACATTCACTAAACCTGACAATTATCTGGCAAGTTGAACCAGGTGTTTCTGAGGAGGGAAATCTCCAAAGCGTGCTGGACCATGACCCTCCAGGACCGGATTTGGACACCCCTGCTCCAGAGATTTTCAGATGTGAACTAAGACAATGTTTCTCAACGTTTCCAACATTAAAGCCCACTTACCTTTCACAGCATGTTGCCAAGGCCCACTTGGCCACATTAAATGGATATTAAATTGCAAATTGTGGACCAATGGCCTGTCTCAATATTAGATTCACGGCCCAATCAAAAGCTTTCGTGGCCCACTGGTGGTCCCTGGCCCGGTGGTTGAGAAAACAGGAACTAAGACAGACATTCACTTAGTTGAGCGTCTTCATTTGAGTTTTGTTTAAATGTGTAAATAAAAGCAGCATTTTGCACTGATTCTGGTAAAGGTGATTCTGGGATATTTTTTCCAGGCAAAGTGGCTCAGGCCACCCGCAGCATAATCACACAGTGTATGTTTTAATGTTTGGTCAGAACGTGTGTGAACTTGTGTAGGAGGCTGTTTACATCTTGCATTCGGGGTGATTTGGATTTTATTGGATTTTACTTTTATTGGAGTTTACTGTGATGTGTGGTAGGGAAGACTTGCAAAAAATGAACATTACTGACAAACACAATGGGCAAAAAAATGTATACTAAAGAACATATTATAAATCAAATAGGGTGGACTAACAAACAAGGACTCAAAGTGAGGGTTATTTCTACAAGGCAAGGATGGGGAACACTTCAGAAAAGCAAGAGTTGGAGATAATCAAGTCAGGACACTAAGTAGGAGGCAGGACCAACCAAACAAAACAAAACCACATGGCACAGGGGAAACAGAAGTGGGGCATGGCAGAAAATGGGCAAAACAGAAAGAAACATCACAGCTACATTTGTCTGAATGTGTTGTGATCAGACTATGGCCTAGATGTTGTGGCTGAAGATAGATATTGACCATATTCATCACAAGTGTAGAGTAGGGTTTGCATCACCAACAAATACATTCACAAGTTGGCATTGTGGGCAGCAGTTGACAAGGTAGCTGAGGACAGATGACAGGACTGTGGATAGAACAGAAATCACTTTTTTCTGTTTAAACTATTACATGTAGTTACACTACACAAGAACCACTTGTTGTGTCAGTGATGAAATGCGGCTTCATAAGCCAGACCAGTTAGCTTTGAGTACCGGTTGACAAATGCAGTCTAAAGCTTCAAACAAAATTCAGGAATACTTCTGAAAACAGGATAGCATGAGGGTTTTCTGGTTTAGTCTATAGCTCACACTGGAAGAGTCCAAAACCAGCATTAACTTAAAATGTATTTGTGTAAATTCAAATTAAAATCCTGCCTGAGATTCTGAGAGTGTACTCGCATTGTATTATTGGCAGTTTGGAAAGATGCAGTGGTACTTCACAAGACTCAGAGGAGGCATTTGTCAGCCTTCCAGTTGTGATGACTGGCGGAGAGAAGACTCAAGTGCAGATATAAATTCAATAGGAAAACCAGAGTGAACATTAAAATAAAAAGAATGACTCTAAAAATGCAAAGAGAGACAGCTAGGGTAATATAAAATACTGATCTACAGTCCCTTCCAAGTCAGCCATTCATAAACAGAGGCACAAGGGTTTAGCGGAGAGCAAAATCCAGGTAGAACAAAACAAAACGTACAGTAATGCAAATATTATAGACAAGGCAAGAGGTAAAAGGGGGCAACTGCCTGACCACTAGGCCACCAGCTGCCCTTCAAGTAAAAAAAAACCCAAAACAAGATAGCAATAATAGATGCAAAATAGCAATGTGAGAAGAATGCTTGAGAGGCAATACTGCCCAAAGTTTGAATCAAAACTCAGTCCTCAAATTGTCCTCACACGGGAAGTCCTGTGCCTAATATAGGATTCTGATATAGCTCCCCTAGTGGCGAGGAAGACAACAAGCAGTACATAATATAACACCACTGGAGAGGGCCAAACCAGGATAGGAAAATGCATTAAAATATTTGTTTGCGCTTCCCTTGCCCTAACTTAGTGACTAATAAAGGTCGAATATTGGCAATGTAATTATGATTTGAAAATTGGAGTTCAAATACTATGTATAAATTGGCTAATGCTTGAGAATAGAGCTTGCAGTTGTGACACATTCAGCAAGTCTAAAGACCTCAGTGCTGTTTTTGTACATGAGAGTTTTCCCCATGTGTGTTTTATTTAAATGATATTCAAATGAGTGCCATTTGCAAATGAACCATAAATGAGGGACGTTACACCCGCACTTCTTTCCACATAACAGAAGCTTGACTGGAGGATGTCAAGGCTGAACTCTAATAAAAATATGCCACTTTTATTGACTCAAATAGGTGCAGCTTTATTTGGTATTCAAGCTTGTTTTGCATAGAAAATGAAGTTTTAAAGGCAGCCTTATTAATCGAATGATTTTGTCTAGCTAAAAATGAGACTGCCTTTTGTATGATGGTCTCAACTGTTGAAAAAGTTAATACCAAATATGCAAACATGGAATTTGCATTGAAAACTGGCCTTTTTATTAGCCAAAATTCTGTAATGTTTACTGTAAGACCTTAATAATTTTACAGTCAGTATGTTCACACATGAGCAAGATGCAGCCAAGAGCCAGATGAATTAATGAGGTATGATTTCTTTCCTGCACCCCTTATGCTCCACACCTGCCAGCATACAATTTATGCCCATGCCAATATAAACTCGCACAACACTGCTAGCTTTGCCTTGGTGTTTGCTATACCCTGGAATCCATTAAAATTTTCTCTTGGTTGGTTTGTATGTGAACATGTCAAAATTCCCCCAGGAGGGAACAGAAGGGAACACATGAATAAAATGCCACTCCATGACCATATCTTTTCATCACAATTATTGTAATTAGTATGAAACTAATTACCTGGAAGCTTTTTACAATATGGTGTTGTTCATCTTCTGTTCATCTTAAAGGGGATTTGTATCTTTTTATTTTATGCAAACGTGGGCTTTTTGTTCTGTAGAATCTGGTCCAAACCATTTTAAAACTAATTTAACTACAATTTATAGAAACAAGGTCAAACTATTTCTGAAAACAGTTGAAATCCATAGTATGAAAAGCCTTGAGCCACCACCATTTCTTTATATTTTGCTTTGAATGACCTTGTTGATGCAAAAGCACATGGGAAAAAAATGGGAACACATGTTTTGCTGTGACAGGCAGCAAAGTGCCTAAAGACACAAGGAGCCTAGATAAAGGAGTTCCAGCCACTCAGCATTCAGCACCACCAGTATACTGATC
>JBBMFX010042384.1:0-11527 GCA_037832545.1 Rhabdalestes septentrionalis
TTCAGTACTGGCAGTTATAAAAGATAAAACCTGAGAAACTGAAAGATTTTGCCACGCTCTGTTTTCCAGAGAAGTATGTAAGTGTGTTGGTTTCTCATGATATTACAAAAACAACAGAACTTGTCACATAATGTTCTTATGAACCTCGCTTTGTGCACGGGGGCCGAGTCATCCTGTACCATCCCCAAACTGTTTCCACAAAGTTAGAAGCAAATAATCATCTAGAACGACTTTGTTGGAGTTAACATCACTCTTCACTGGAGCTAAATGGGCCTCAATCAAACCTTCACAGCCTCAACCCATTATCCCTCACTTTACTGTTGGAACAACGTATTCTTTTAGGATATTGCTCCGCCAAACCCAGATTCATCCGTCAGGTTGCCAGATAGTGAGGCGCGTTTCACCGAAAACACATGTCCGCTGTTCCCTGGCAGCGAGTTTTACACCACTCCAGCCAGCAGTTGGCTTTGCACATGATGATCTTAATTCTGCAGCTGTTTGGCTATGAAAACCCATTCCATTAAACTTCTAATGCACAGTTCCTGCATTCATGTTCCTCTAATATGGAACTAAGAGGCAACAATTGCAATATTTAGAGCTATACAGTAATCACCTTATACCACATTGTCCTATTGTTTGAAGTCTAGAAGACTGAGAGATGAGCCGCACTACACACGTTTCACTAATTTAAAAACACATAAACACACACCAGACTGCACCGCTGCATTATTAGTAGCTTGGGACTGGAGCGTAATCTCCGCTACAGTGTTGCGTAATCAGATCACAGAGTGGATTCAAGTCAAAAGGGACGGACGGACAATTCATGAAGGGGAGAGGGAGATGAGAGAGACGGAAAAACAACAACGCTAGAACCCTCAGCATGAGTTGACGTCATTACATACGACAAATATTACATTTGAGCTTTTACATCAAAGTAATCCTACACTAGCCTAACCACTGCATCTAAGGCACATGGTCAATTACGAAGCATCGTGATGGAAAACCTGATCTAAGACAGTCTTATGATAGAAGGAGAGGGACCATTACAGACAATATAGATGACAATATTGTTTGATCTTGAAAAAACAGGACTTCTAATAGTACAAACCCTTTACACTGGCCATTTATTCTTGTTGCATATTTTCTTACCAGGTTAAAAAACTGTCATTACATGCAACACCATGATTAGTTTGCTATAATGTGCAACAGTCTACCAAGGGCATTCTCATTGAGTGTTAAACATTATCAATATTTAATGTTTTTCTAAATGGAGCTGAATCACTTCAGTACTTCTTACCTGCAATAGTCTTCATGTGCATTATTAGTACTTATGTCAACATTACTTTTTCAGTACTTAAAGGGCACAGATTTTACCTCTTTTGAAACAATGATGAGCTACAATGAGCTACAAAACATGTTCGTAATATTCTCTGCACACAATCACACTCACATAAGGAGTCTCATCAGCTCTATTCTCGACAGCTTCAGTCTCTTTCAAAATTAGTTTAAGGGCTCTGTCACTTTTATGCAAATAAGCTGTTGCTGGCCATGCCTAACCCATTCCATGCTTAAGTTGTGCTTCTACCATATGTAAAAATGTCAGAAAACAGAGTTGGACCCAGGGTGACTTGCCTTTGCCTGTAGCCTTAGTGCGCGGCGTCTTATGCGTGCTGGTAAAACCAGCAGACAAAAATGGAGGACATTCATCTAATCTTGTGGGTGGGGCTTGACAGGTGAGGGGTGGTTCTATGCAAATGTCCTCGTCCTGATGTCACAATAAGGTAGTGTTCAAACGGCCCATAGAAGAGATTGAGATTTCTATATAGTTTTATTTAGATTTTACATAGACTTTAGAATATATTGTTACTGTCTCTGTGTTTATTGGTAGTCATTACATAGGAAATTTCCTCCAGGATCAATATTCTGATCATGCACAGCCACTATCAAATATACACAGACTGAAAACATAAACTTTAAAAATCCATACCAGCTATTTATACTTTGTCATATTGTCTATACTGGTCATACTGTTGTACTGTGTGTACTGGTCATACTGTTATACTGTGTACACTGGTTATACTGTTTACACTGGTTATAATGTGTACACTGTCTATTGGTTGTACTGTTATACTGTGTATACTATGTTAAACATGTGTTATAGTGTATACTGGTTATACTGTTTATGTTGGATATACTGTGTAGTCAGGTTAAATCTTCCACACTGTTTAAGCTACCAAGACAATTCTTTAGAATGAACATAGAATATGTCCTCAAGCTGCTATTTATATTGGGCTATACTGTATATAATGGTTGTAATGTTAATACTGCCATACTTCTTGCACAATACTTTAAAAAAATGCACAAAGAATGAACAGTCACTTTATCAGATGTACATGTATCCTGCTGCTGTTACGCTGTTCACACTGCTATTCTGTATATGTACTTGTTATGCTAGTCGCTCAGTCTTTGCACATTTTGTTTTACACAACGCACAGAGAGTAGTGATGGGTCGTTCTTGAACAATTCATTCATTTTGAACGAATCTTAAATGTGACTCGGGAAGAACGAGTCGTCTCATATGAGTGATTCGTTCACATTTACGCTATGTCCTATAGTTTCTGTGGAATTATTGAGTCTCAAACCCGAAGATTCGAGAGATGAACTAATCAATTCTCTTTCCGGCTCAGGCTGCATTGGTTGGCTAATTTGGCTGTTAGGTGATGAATGAACAACTGGTGCAATACTGTCCTCCACATGGCTTTAATCAATGCATCACGATCACAATATTATGTTCAATATCAATACTGTACTCTATATGGCGTTGCTAATGTAACATGTGCAATATCTCTTTACATTTTTTGTATTTTTTGTATTTGTATTTTTTTTCTTCAGATTATATTTATTTTTTCCGGGTTTATTTTTATTAGATTTTATTTAGACTTGTATTAGACTTTATTTATTTATCCTAGTAAAGTACGTTATCTTATTCTTAATCTACATTATTCTGGATTCTCGTGTCTGTGTCTGTGTAATGTGGCGGTCACCATAAACAATTTCCTTTGGGATAAATAAAGTTTTCTGATTCTGATTCAGATTCTGAACTCAAACCCGAAAACTAGTCAGATAAGAGGCGAGGTGAGCAAATCCTAGACTAAAGACACAGGTAAACACTGAATAAAACTTTTCTGTTCCTTATAGCATTGTAGTTTTGTCTTGTTTGCGGTATGATCAGCGTGTGTGTGAGCAGCAGGTGTGTTGGGGAAGTAACACGTAACATTTTAATTATATTTTGCTAAAATGAACAAAATGAATGAGATGACACGAAAAAAGATTCGTTAAATTTGCTGAACGAGACTTCGAAGGTCCGAGTTGGTAAAATGATCCGAACTTCCCATCAGTAACAGAGAGCTATCCGAACTCTCAGGATGGGTTAAATCTCACCCTCATTTCATTCTATACTTCTTTACTTGCTCTGTTTTGTTTGTTGTCACGAGACAGTGTCATGAATCACGCCTCATATGAGCAGCTATATGAAGTTAGAGGGTGAAAAAAGGTCAGTGCAGGTTTCGGGTTGGCTGTTAGAGGAACTCTTGCCCAACCGGGCTCGCTCTCTCCCGCGATAACTGAATTAAGACTAAAGCATTCAAAAGCAATCCGGTTTATGGTCAATGTTGTTAAGCAGCTGGTGCCAGTTTCCTTCACTTAACCATGGCAGAAAAGGTCAGTTTGTCATCTGTGCTCTCTCTGAGCCAATAAAAGCAATTTCAATTTTAAAAAGGTCACCAAATCTACATTTCACACCATGAGATGAAAGTCAGGCTGGGTTTGATAGACTGGCGGATACACACACACACAAACACACACACACACACACACAAACACACACACACACAGACACTCATGCACACACATGCGCAGACATCATCGGGTCTTTTAATTGGTGTATTAAAGGCAGCTGCTCCAGCAGAATGGCCCATTGGGCCAGAACAGATTCTGTGAAGGCCGTGAGAGTCCACAGCACACACCAGCCAGAAACTGCACACTGTGATTATCACAAATCACTCAGATAATGAGTCCGACACTGACGATATCTCACACACCCAGCCACACACACAGTGCTCATTACTGACTGCACATCAAAGACACATAAACTGACACACATCAAAGACAGCCATGAATAGAAGCAACTCATGCGAAACATGATGAAACTATGTTACAGCTCAAATGGTAACTTGTAGCCGGAGTCATTTCTATCATCTGATGATACGATAAGAAAATCCTTTATTAGCGCCACAGTGGAAATTTGCACCGTCAATGCAGAAAGTGGGCAGAACACAGGTAAGAACAGAAAAAATGAAAAAAAAAAAAACAATAAAAACTACCAAAATTAGAGGATAAATGTAGTTAGAGTTGGAAAGATTATTAATTCATTAATTGCACTCACCTAATATATATATATATTCACAAAATGTACAAGTTTAACACTACACATCCTAATCTACTGGGGGACCTGGGGGAATAATTTCCGCTGGAGACTGTGTGAGTGGACTGAATGAGTTTTGAAAATTCTCCTGGTCTAAACCATGTGTTATTCAGGACTTAGTGAGGTTTAGTGGGTTATACTATTACACATAAACAGGGAAATGTAAAAATATGCCAGTAATCGTGTTAACTAAAATAATCATGAACGATTTTTGGAAATTTGCTCTTCAATTAAAAGGTGCTACAATACAAAAGGTGCTGTAACACTGAAACAACAAACACACGCGATCTGGCTCCTCCCAGTCCTCACACCAGCGCCATTGTTCGTTTTTCAGTTTTGGTTCCAGTCGGACATGCCTCGCCAAGGCCGAACGCGTGACGGTGAATCCTTGACATTTTTGCCGCTCGGTTCTTCCATGCAAGAGCCACTCTGCAGCTGATTAATATTCCATTAGCACCTCAATTAGGCCTCATTAATTAGGCTCTCAGCTGGAGTGAACAATAGCACGCCAGGGGCAGCCAGGGGAGGCCGGCCGCCGCAGGCACTAACTATGAGCTTTCAGAGTTTAATACAACACAAGGTCTGCAGCACTTACTGAAGGACGTGGTTCTTACCACTCAGGCCACAGCTGTCTACCTCATTTCATGCTTAACATAAGATGTGGACGTCCATTCGAGAAAACACACCTGTGTTTTTCTCAGAATTGCAGGTTCTGAAGGTCTCTGCGGTTTGTGTGTCTAGAGTGGAGAATCTCCACACATTTGATGTATGTCTCTGTTTTCTGTGCCGTCTCTGTTGTCTTGTTGTGGTCTGGTGTTTAGATTCCACTCTAGGTGCCAATGGTACCGCCCCTTTTATAAAGGGACTATAGTAATTGGTTAAACCAAGGAGCGCGTGTCAGCGTCAGCCAATCAGAGGCAGAGACTGCATTACATCCACAAGCGAGGATAGACAGAGACAAAAAAACACACAACTAGTCGACTTCTCTGTAGTCCACTTTTGTGTTAATGCCCTAGTCTGTATAGAATGTCTATTGTATTTCAAGTAAAATGTTGTGATCTAGATTAAAATGTTTAGTTGTAATTAGAGGTACGCACAGCGAAGAGCAAGAAACGGCATTTCGATTCCCATGTATGTCTTGAACATAAATGTGAATTGACAATAAATCTCTTTGAAAATTGAATCTTGAATCAAAGAGGAGCTCTGAGAAGAGCCAAGCCATGAGAATGAACCACTGAGAGGAAACAAGCCTCAAAACAGAAACTCATTTTTCCTCTCGCTGTCATTGTTGTGCTAATGGTGGAAACCCAAGTAAGATCTGGTCTGCTATGGTTCCCTCCTGGGTTCCGTTCACAGCTGTCTACCGCAATTCATGCTTAACATAAAAGGTGGACGTCCATTCGAGAGAACACACCTGTGTTTTTCTCCCAGACAACTTAAAAAAATACATAGTTTAACAATGCATTTCACTCGATAGCCACTAGACCCTAGAGGCTGTGGAATATATGCAAATGCAGTCTGTAACTGTTCCACGATTTGAATTCACATTTAGCGATTCAGCATGATTGCCTAACCAAGGGGTCTTCAGGTTTCTTTAAGTCAGTCTTGAAGCTCATCTAAAGCTTACGTGTCGAATCACTTGTTTAATAGTCACTTTTATAATCCGCACCTTAAGTTCCTTTAAATTTGCCGTGTCTTTCGATCAGTCACGTCTATTAGCACACAGTGCTGCACAGTTTGCGTCTCTGAAAAACCTCCATCTCTAATACTTCCCACCGCATACCGCTGCTCTTCCCTCTAGCAGTAACTTGCATCTGTTGTCTATTATCAAAACCTCCAGCAATTTGTAACAAGCTCTTCTACTGTCTGGACCGTGTGTGTGCTCCTCGGTGTAAAAACTCAAGTCTTGTGCTGTTATATCCCGTTAATGTGAAATATTTCTACTTATATTCATTCTGTGGTTGTTTCCTTCTACTGATATTCCTTTTTGTCTGTATTTTTATTAGATTCTATTATGAGTCTTTTTCATTTATTTTATTATAGTACTTTATCTTATTTTTAATGTACAATTATTTTGGTGTCTTGTGTCTCTCTAGGATAAATAAAGGTTTCTGATTCTGATTAATAAAAAGAGGTTTTCAGTTACATTTCCTGTATGATTGTCCCAACTGCAGGTCCAGAACCAGCCAACAGTCAAACTCCCTGAGAGCTTGGGGGAAGAACCACTGAGGTGAACCAAGACTTAAAAGAAAAAGATTCCCCAAGAACAAGGAAAAGAAACAATGAGCAGAAACAAAATTTGAAAGGAAACACTTCACAAGAGCATGAGGAGAAACCAGAACAAGGAACTAATGAAAAATAATAAATTGCACAAGAACTTTTATCTGCCATGAACCTTTACACTACTGCCTTAATTGTCATTACTGTCTTATTTATTTGTTTGTCTTGTGTCATATTTAGATTTGTTCAAGTTGACTAATCCATCGAGACAATCGAAGTCGAGTCCACTATTCGTGATGGCTTCACACACACACACGCAGGAACATGGGCGTCCAACACTTAGCAAGCTTCATTAACCTTCTCTGTTATATTAGCCGTCAACATGACAATTAAACCAATGTAAAACCGAATCTAATACCTCGACTACTCTGGTAAATTTAAGTGTAAACAGAAAGTGGGATGAGTCTAAGCCGCGGAGCCGCTCAGCTCCTCTGGACTGGACTCCCTGCAGTGCTAGTGTTAGCATGTTAGCGAGCATTAGTATGTTAGCTAGCGATGCCGTTTCAGATGCCGCGCAGAACGCCGGTTCTGTTCCTGTACTTTAACTCCAACTTACAGGTTCTGCAGGTCTCCTTCTGTTTGTGTTCTAGATTGAAGGATCTCCACACGTGTGATATGTGTGTGTCTGTGTTCTCTGCTGCCGTCTCTCTCTTCTTGTTTTGGTCTGGTGTTTAGATTCCACTCTAGGTGCCAAAGGTACCGCCCCGTTTATGTAGGAACTATAGTAATTGGTTAAACCAAGGAAAGCATGTCAGCATCGGCCAATACCTCTATAGTCAACTAGTTGACTTTTGTGTTAAGGCTTTTGTGTAAAATGTTATAATCAAGATAAAAAATGTTTGTTCTAGTTAAGGGTACGCACAACGGAGAGCGAGAAACGACATTTCGATTCCCATGTGTGTCTTGAGCATAAATGTGAATAGACAATAGATCTCTTTGAAAATTTAATCTTGAATCCAAGAGGAGCTCTGAGAAGAGCCCAGCCATGAGAGGAGAACTCTTTAAGATAATTAAAATGAACCACTGAGAGGAAACAAGCCTCAAAACATGCCTCATGCAGCATACATATTTGTTGCTCTTACTCATTGTTGTGCTAACAGTGGAAACCCAAATAAGATCTGGTCCACTGTGGTTCCCTCCTGGGTTCTGTGGTGGTTGGAACGGTGGAGACTGACATACCGAGCAGTGGTGGATGATCAATACTCGGTAACCTCCAAAGTGCACAGGTTTCAAAATATTATTAAAAAAATCACGTTCTGTTGATGCCTGAAGCGAAGACACATAAACACAATTTACTGCGGCGGATAACAAGCAAGTGAAAGATATATCAGCAACAACTGATGTAGTTTGCTTTCAATTGTACTCCCAAATTCTGGAACGCTCCAGGAATGGCTATTTAAAAGTTGAACTAATCACAATGACTATAATTGGTCACAGGTGGAGGCCCATCAGCTTTGGGTGGAATGGATAATGTGATTAGTCGCACCTTATTGAGTTTACAAGTATTTTTAGGACCAAGTTACCCTTCATCCATCTCAGTAATTCTGTTTTTTTCTTTTTTGTGTAATTCCTTTTCGGAATTGTTGCTTTCACTTTGGTGTTATAATCCGCGTTGGGTAAATTTAGCTGTGAAATTGGTTTTTGTGTGTACGTGTCTCCATTTCCGGCTGCAAAGCAACAAAAAGAGAAGATTTTTTTGTTCTAACCGTGTATGGTTCTGATAAAAAAAGGCCAGTGAATGTGGCAACATGCTGTAAGCCAGGGACCAAAGTGACTAAAGTCTAATGCGGAACTAAGGTCTAATCAGAAACCTCCAGAAGAAGATATGGTGGTTACCAATTGTTTCAGACACATTCAGGACGGTAAGCATGTGAACATTTTTGGCAAAAAGTTCTTCACAGATTTCTAGGGTCGACCTGAAAGGAAGGGAATATATTTACAGCATTTATCAAACTCTTTTATACAAAGCCACCTCCGTCCCCTACCTACATGGGGCAGTCCCCCTGGAGCAACTTGACCTCTTGATCCAGAGGCAAGCATCCTACCCACTAGGGCACCATACGAAATGCCAGTGAGTCTCATCACTAAAATCGAACCCACTATATTATTCTGTCTACTTACAGATTACATACACATTACATATAATGTGTATATAATGGGGGGTGGTGGAGATGGAGTCTCTGCCTGAGGTGGAGGTAGCTCAGTGGGTAGGATACTTGCCTCTGGACCATGAGGACCCTGGTTTGAATCCTACCTCCAGCAACACCACTGGGTCACTGAGCAAGACGTTTCACCCCAAGTTCCTCCAGGCAGACTGTCCCCTGTCGTTAGGAATGGAACTTGCTGGATAAAGGCGTCTGCTAAATGCTGTAAATGCCTGAACCTAAACCCAGATAGTGGCAGGAAATATTGGCCGGGCCGTGATCAAGCATTGTAACGGCCCACGTATAAAAAATTCGGTTTAATTCAGGCTTGGGCCGAAAATGACATTAAATGTGTCAGGCTGGGCTGAGCCCAGACACAAGGTGCTCAGGGTCAGATCGTGTTTCATTCTTTGGGCCCAATCTAAGCTCTAAGCAGAGTATATAATCAGTAACGTGAGCGTGTGTGTTTTTTAAAGTATTTGTCCGAATACTGTATTATATACTGTATTTGTCCGAAACACGCTATTTGTTCCTTTCCGAATACCATATTCGGGTTCCCTAAAAAATATATATATATTTAGTCTGTAGCTAATGAAAGAATCAGAGGCGGATGGACCGGTTACACTCTGCCCTGATAAACTGGTATGAATGTTCCTCCATGATTCACTGACCTCAAGAGAGGCACGATGGAGCAATGCCACACGGACGCATAGAGAAGGAGGGATAGAGAAGGAGGGATAGCGGCTCGACCGTGATGGAACGAGTGCAGATCTATAACCTGCTGGCAGCGTGAGGCCTGCGTCGGAGGGGGTTTATTCAAGGGAGGGGTTAAGATTGCTTTACAGTTTGATGTATGCCACTTAACACCCAAGCAGCAATGCAGAGATATGAGCTATGAGTTTCACACTGCAAGACTGAGCAGCCAGGCTGTAGGAAGGGAAGACAAACGAGTTCTGCAGACACTACAACACCAAACACCTTAATCTTGCCGCTTAAAATGTTTACAGTGTCTATAATGTTTATATTCTCCACACTTTTTATACTGGCTATATTGTTTATACTGTTTATACTGTTTATACTGGCTATATTGTTTATACTGTCTGTACTGTTTATACTCTTTATACTGGCCATATTGTTTAATCTGTCTATACCGTCTATACTGTTTATACTGTCTGTACTATTTAATCTGTCTATACTGTCTATACTGGTTATACTGGCCATCCTGTCTATACTGGTTATGCTGGCTATTCTGTCTATACTGGTTATACTGTTTATACTGGTTATATTGTTTACAAAGGTTATAATGTCTATCCTGTCGGTACTGTTTATACCCTCTATAGTGTTTATATGGGTTACACTGTCTATACTGTTTCTACTGTTTACACTGTTTATACTGTCTATCCTGGTTGTACTGTCAATACTGTCTATGCTGTTTATACTGCCTGTACTGTTTATTCTGGTTATACTATTTACACTGGCTATAATGTTTATATAG
Organism: Rhabdalestes septentrionalis; assembly: GCA_037832545.1. Lineage (NCBI taxonomy): Eukaryota > Metazoa > Chordata > Actinopteri > Characiformes > Alestidae > Rhabdalestes > Rhabdalestes septentrionalis. Next base: position 10,403 of record JBBMFX010042384.1, read on the forward strand.
GTTATACTGTCTATACTGGTTATATTGTCTATACTGGTTATACTGACTATACTAGTTAAACTGTATATACTGGTTATATTGACTATACTGGTTATACTGTCTATACTGGTTATACTGACTATACTGGTTATAGTGTTTGCAAATCCTCCAATACATCACAAATCATATAATCACTGAACATTTTATTGTTCTTATATTTAAACCGAATGCACAGTGATCTGTCCAAACACACAGGACGGGTCAAATCTCATTCTTATCTCATCCTATACTTCTTTACTTGCACTGTTTTTTTGTTGGAGTGTCTCATGTCTGTTGCACTGTGTGGACAATGTGGAACCCGAGATTCACCGTTTTGTCTCTCTGTGTTCTGTGTACATTTGAGATGACTTTGTATAACAGGATCAAAGAAATGGAAAAAAGTCATGTTCCAATAAGCACTGCTCACTTCTTCGTATGCTTGATAAGTATCAGTGCCACATCTGGCCATAAGTGCCATCGCAGAATTATGCTACTCATCTCTAGAAAGTCTTGAAACTGTCTGGAAATGGACTCCCAACCAGAGGAGTGGGCACACTTTAGACAGATAAGAGGTTTTAATTATATTTCGGCTCATTATAGGTTTGTTCCTCCCACAGTATTTCCGAGGAACCACTCAGGAACTTTAGAAAGCTATGTCTAGCTTCTATATTACTCATAACTTCTAACTTAACCTTTAAATGTGCATTTAGCTGGTGTTCTCAACAATAACAGCAAATAAACTACCGTCACTTAAAGATTTCCACTGGTTACAATACTGCAGTCTCTAGATGAAAAGTTCTTCTACAGTCAGCACCTGCCAATGCCACCTTTAACTTTCATATACATGTATGATTACTATGCGGTCGCTTTCCATTATTTCTCTTTGGAGATGCCTGGATTCAACAGGTGTCCTAAGAAATGCAATAGACACATTATGGTCAAAAGTATTGGGCCACCTGACCTTTACACCAACATGGAACTTTGAGATTGCATTCACATCCATGGATTTTAGTATTGAGTTGGTTCTCTCTTGCAGCTATAACAGCTTCTAACCTTCTCTGAAGAGTTTCCACAAGATTTTGGAGTTTCTGTGGGAATTTGTGTCCA
>JBBMFX010042402.1:0-11526 GCA_037832545.1 Rhabdalestes septentrionalis
TCTGTCTCTATCCTCTGTCTTCTCTCTCTCTCTCTCTCTCTCTCTCTCTCTCTCTCTGTGTCTCAATCCTCTCACTTCTCTCTTACTCTCTCTCTCTCTCTCTCTCTCTCTCTCTCTCTCTCTCTGTCTCCATATATATATTCTTCCTTGTTTTAAATTTACTTGACATTACTCACTTTAGAGTAATTTTGGGGAACACAGTTTTACCCGGAATGCATCAATATTTATCCATGAAAGTATGAAAGAGGTGGAGTCACACATCGACAAGCCACTAGAAAGCCACTAGAGACGTGGTCCTTGTGTCTACACTCATTATCCATTTTATCCGTTCCATTCTCCATATGGGTCTACTTTGTAGTTCATATTTACAGACCCTATATTCCACCATTCCTCTATACCTCCACACATTAATCCATCAATTTTCTAAGCTGGTCATTCTGGCCAGGGTCACTGGGTTCATGGAGCCTCTCCCAGAGCTCATAGAGCAAAAAGCAGAGAAACACCTCCAGTTCACTGCCATCATTGGACCAGGAAAGAAACCATAGCACTGGCTGGAAACCTATTCAGACCTGCAGAACCCACACTCACAGGCTCCCGATGGTCCCAGAATCACTAATATTTACAAAACCCCCGGAGAAATGGAAAAAGGCATGTGTGTGTGAGTGTTAACCCCTTGCTATATATAGAAAGGAGTGCAGTTGGGTGCTAACAGATCGTCTACTGGCAGTGTGAAAACAAGGCCCTTGTGGAATAGAGCTCTGTTATGTGAGCCTAATATAGACATTCTTAACACATCAAACCAGTCAGTTCCCGCACGGTGCTGTAAGTGATCGGACTTTGATGTAATGGGGGCAGGCTGCTGTGTGTTTGGTGTGCATGTGGTGTTGGCGCTTGACCAGGACTCACTCTTGTGGCTCGGGGGTTACAGGCTGCTGGATGCCACAGTTGTTGGCCCAGTTCTGACAGGGGCTATTGAATATTCTGGAATTAACTCAATTTACTACTTGTTTATATTTGCGTATCAGTCATTTCCTGTCTTTATGGTACAAAATATATCCTCTACAGGTGCCATTCACTGCTAGACCTGGTGATACATTGTTTCCTGATTTAAAAGAATACTGGGCATTGGTTTTGGTCACCTTCCTCACAGGGTCTGTTTCTTGCCTTCTTGGCCTTTACAGATTTTGTGATTCTAATCTGCAGCAGGTCTCAGTCATGAGCTCTCTTATTTGATTATAAAATACATTTCACTTGCGTGAACAGATTTGCGAATTGAATGATTGAAACATGGCGCTTACTGGATTTTACCAGCCGGAGGGTCAAAACTCGTTTTGTGCTTTGTAGTATAATTTTCCAGGGATGGTTTAGATCATATCGCTGTGGCACATTGTCCTCAGAGATGTTTGATAGTTAATTTTTAGTTTTCAAATCATTTTTAATTACGGCTTTCCCTTTATTACAATATACTGTTTTTTTTCCATCCTTCAGCACTGACTTTGATTGAACTGCAGAAAGACACCTTGCTTGCTTTTGTACATATAATTCTAGCTAGACAGCAGCTCTGAAGCAATTATATCAAAAGCATGACTATACTAACACCAGTAACCAAGCTCCAGTCCAACCAGTCAGTACTGGGATCCATTCTTTCTACCATTGCCAGGACTGTGTGTCGCCATAAGACAGAAAAATCCTGTTCATCTGAACTAACCGTTTCCTCTGGATAGGGAGCATTAAATACGTAATGTGATCTCTGGGGGAGCCAGTAGGAGATAAAAATAGAAAGACAGAAGCTAAAGACATTGTTTAAAATGTAAAGCTTTATCAAACAGCATTCCTTGTAGATAGGGATGGAGAAACAACAGTAGCACTGTGTCTGTCCTGCAGGGGAGTTCAATATATAATTATGTGTATTTTAAGGAGAACATGTAGCGTGTACTTGACGTGGAGAGCAGAGTTGCTTGGGAGCAAGCTGTTCATTCACAAAAAATACTGCCTGTGCTTTTCAGCTCAGGCCGTCCTTCATGGACTTTTAGTCTCATTATATATATTTTTGCATTGCAGGACTCCAAAAGCATCTCTAGTTTAGGAAAAGGGTAAAAATTCTCTCTTCTGCTTAAACTCAGTTTGAGAATCCGTTTGAAATATTTTCCACCTGCAGCAAGAAATCTTATCAGATGTTTTTCTGCTTTCCTAGACACAGTGTGATTGGTCAATTCGTCTTTAGGTAAGGATTAACAGGGTTAAAGGCAACCTTAGCAAAGACCGACACGCTCCTTAACCAGTCAGTGCCCTTACAGAACAAAGTCACTGAACATATGGTGAAATGGTACAATCTCCTAATAATCTCAGTGTAATAGTACACACTGCAACCCTTCCTCAAGTGCTGATCTAGAGGAATGTGTTTTCTATACGCATTTATTGAGTATATACACTATCAGTTACACCAAAAGTTTGGACACACCCTCTCATTCAGTGTTTTTTCTTTGTTTTTATTATTTTCTACATTGCAGATTAATATTGAAAACTAACAAAATGAGAAAGGAACACGTGGATGTATGCAGTAAACAAAAAAAGAGTTAAACAAACCAGAATGTTTCGTAATAAGCTAATAGACTGTTGTTTTTTTTGTACTTAGTTAAGTGGTACTTGCCATAATGTGGAGTAGAACCGTAGTGGAACCGGATCATTAACTGTGTACCAAGCCGACCATCACAACTGATCATCCCACATTAAGAAGGCAAGAAATTCCACAAATGAAGAACTCCTGATGAAGAAACACCTGTTAATTAAACACCATTCCAGGTCGATTCCTCATGAACCTGGCTGAGAAAATGCCAAGAGTGTTCAAAGCTGTCATCAGAGCAATAGGTCGTGTTTTAAATATTAATCTATTATGTAGCCAATAATAAAAATTAAAAGGAAATTGGTGAATGAGAAGGTGTGTCCAAACTTTTGACTGGTAGTGTATATCCTTAGATATGTAACAATAAATTCAACCAGTTCAGTTCAGTTCAAAATACTTTCTATACCTCAATACATAAAAAAAATAAATAAAAGTGGTAATTTGGGCAATAGGCAATCCACGATCATTGAGATCCAGTTTGGATGTTTGTTAATAATGGACAAAAATATCACAGCCACTCATCAAAAAGCGCCTGCCCTCCTTGTCCTCTGATGTGTGACTGTACATGCTGTGGGAGATACAGTGAGAACTGAACTGAACTGATTCGAAATGGAGAAGGAGAAAGGCTAACGTACTTCAGAGTGAGAAATGTACAGGCGCAGCTTGAGTTCAAGTAATGATCCTCCTACTGTCTACACATGACATCCACGCGGAGCTATTGGGGCAGATAGTGATGAATGAAGTGAGTGTGACCTCTGCAGAGTCCTAGACTAGCTTTGGACCGTTGTGACAGTCATAATGCAGAAGAGAGGAGGCGTGGAGGACATGTTCTCACCATGTTTTTGGAAAAGACCCATGTTATGTTCCCACTTTGTTGATGTAGAGATAAAACGTTGCATTTTTTGAGGACTGTTGGGGTAAAACGGGACAGTGCGAAAAATGTTTGTTGAAAATATCCTGAGAAAAAGCTGCCTAAAACAGTAATTTGGTATCAGGACTATGCAAAGGTCAGAGTCCTCATTAAACTGACTCATAGATCAGACTAATGGGTTGGCCAGCAGCGTCTGTAGGGCTTTACCCTAATGCCAGTTAAGGTGAATGTACGTGGCTGCATTAACACCAGTGGCTTCTCACAGTCATTTCAAATTCTAAATGTTAAGATAATTTTCAGTCTTATTTATAGAATGATCTTGAGAAACAATATAACTGACAGACTAATGTAGCCTGTTGAGGCATTTTATAACTCAATTCATACTCGTGTATCATGGCTTATTGACGACTTATTTTAACTCTTGCTTCCAATGAACAGGACACCCAAAAATATCCAGATATGCCTGCGTTGTCCCATAATGAACCAGGTCAATATTGATGTGTTTCTTGAGGCAAACTCAGAGCAAGCAAATAATTAATGGTAGGATAATGAGGGGTTAGCACTAAATTGTGTCGGGTGTTTTCCAATGAGCAAACTGGCTAATTGTCTTTCCATCAGTCTCCCACTAAGAGCTGAGCTGGCACACACTGACTGCTGGGACTTCCTCCGGCTACACGTGGGTACTTACATATACATGCATATACATGCATAGCATCTTGTATGTCTGGAAAGCATTTATTGATTCGCCCGGTTCTTTGAAAGGTTGTCCTTTGGCTTGTCTTGTGAGGAATCTCCTCAGAGCCGGCCTAATCAATAGCACAAGTCTACAGCAGGGTGTCATAAGCGAGAGTTTGGTCGAAAATGCAGGACCTCGGCTGTGAGCGATGCCCCATTTTCTAAAAAGGTTATCAGCCTGCCAGCCGTTGGTTGCGGTTGGGGTGATGATTATAACCTGCCCACACGAGTAGGAGGAGAGGCTGATTGCAATCAACAGCACAAGGGCAATTCAGCCACGAGAGTAAAACTGCGACTGACGTTAGTAGTGTGACTCCAATGTTAATAGACTCGTAACCAATCAGATGTGTGGATTTCCTCAGGGCTGAGGATATTGAGCCTGACTGGCCAATCCCTCTCCACTGCCCGAAAACGCAGCAGTGTCTGATGTTGCACTAACAGGCTATCACTTTCTGATTTGACGATCCGGAGATTGCTATAATACCAGACTGATCAGAGCAAGGAATGAAATTGTGTTTCCTCTGTTGTTGTGGTTCCTCTGAGTTTTGGCCCTGTGGAGGACTGGTAGCATGCGGGGAGTCTAACTTACTTGAACTGGACCTGAACACATTCAGGTGAAAAGTGGGAGAAAAAGCGAGCTGTTGTTCATTTATTAGCCATTATCTGTTGTTCATTCTCTAGTTCTACTCTTATCCTGGAGCACCCTGTACAGATCACCAGTCCATCACTGGGCAGATGCATAGAAAAACACTCCCACCACTAGAGGCAAAGGTTGATCTTACGTGCACATCTTTGTTCTGGCAAGCTTTTACAGATGTGGAAACTGATGCAATTGTCCTGTTCCCTGGGATGTAATTTTTTAGAGAATGTGTTAATCCAAAATTGTTGTAGTCGTCATGAATAATGTAACTATCTTTAAAGTAATTGTGGAAAGAATTACTTTATGATTATTTAAATAAGATATTGTAACAGATACTCATCTGCGCAGCACCAAGCCTCCAACTTTGTTCAGTCATTGCAATATTTTATGGATAATAAGTAGATAGTTACATATTCACAAATTAACATAATAACAAATGACACAAAAGTTACATCATTTATGACAACTATATACACTTTCCATTCTGGATTGACATGTTTTGTCAAACTTGCGACAAGAATGACCAAAACATGGTCAGTCTAAGCACACACTCACTCTTCACCAGAAATTAAAATTTCTTATCGTTCACATTCTAACACAAATATGGTTTGGATTGAAATGTAGAATCTGTGTTTTTAAGAGAATTTCTGTTTGTTTCAGTGAGCAGTGATTGGAGATAATTATGACTTCTAAGTGTGGACTCTGTTCAGAACGCTCTGCTTCCAGAGGATCTAAACCCCACCGAGTATTTTCCCCACCATGAGCAGCCTAAGCAGGCCAGATGAGGGATTAATTATTCAGTAAGTTGTGTTTGCGTGTTCTAAGGATATGTAGGAAAACACGGCCTGTCATCTGCTGTGAAGGTCACCTTTAAGTTAATGACGCTGACGCGTTTATGCAGCTCCAGCTGTCGGCTTTGATGGCTTCGCCTTTGCGCTCGGACCTCAGGGATCGGGGCTTTGAGTGTTCGTCCTGCAGTATGAGGCCGTTTCATTTACTTCAGTGCACGAATCGAGATTGTCATGCAAAAAAGAGGCCATTTCATTTACTTTAATGCAGAAGTGGAGAGGCGTGCACATGCACCGCGACGCCGCCTTGTCACTCAGCTGGACATTAATCCCGGCAAATACAGGCCAAGGAGGAGAGTGGGCATGTGCCAGAGCCTTTCATACACACAGCTTTGGCTTTATTTATTTATTTATTTATTTTGTACTCACTATTAATACTCTGTTCTTGATGCTACAGGAATAGATTCCGGCTTACACATGTCAATGGCTTCTGTCACTGAGCCTCTTCTTTGAGATCTTTGAAGCTGGGAGAGAAACGGCGCTCTAGAAACTGGGTTTGGTCTTCTCTCAATGTTGGTCAGTACGGATCTTCAACTGGAAGAGGGTTTAGGGGGCTCATCTGGTACACCGTAATAATACTCATCCTAAAATATGCATTTTGGAATTACTCCAATATTAATATGCCACAAATAAGAGCAGAATTTGCACCATAAGAGTAACAAATGCTTGGCTGTGATGGAGTGCTTGTGACTGAGGACTAGATGCACTTCTCCAGAGGTAAACAGGGACCGTGCTGTGATGGCATGGAAGACTCTCAGCCTAGTGATAGAGTTTCTATCCCAAAAACGAGTTCATGGATTCGAGCCAGCTGAGAGTTTTTTCCTGACAAAGCCAATTTTGGTAATGTGGTCTTTTATTTTTTTTAAGGTTGTTTGGGTTTTTATTTTCTAACCCAGCTAACTTGCTAGCAATGCCCTGGTACACATTTTTGTTTTTCACTGTCTTAGAAAACTCTTCAGTCCAAGTAGGTAGTAGTGCTCATACTTTCTCGACTTCCCAGTTGTCGACTAGTTCAACTCCGTTGTTGTTTTTGCATGCACAGTTAAAAAAAAACCCAACCAAAATCAATGACCAAATTAATCTGTTGTCATGAGTATATTTTGACCAATCAGATACCAGCGACCCAGTCAGCCTGGCTGCAGCCTGTTTTTGGCCCCGCCGTCAAGCCTCACTGGTTTGGCTCGAGTAAGTTTGAAATGGAAAAATCTTGTTTGCGGTGCAGTGTGATTCCTTGGACCAGAGGAAACGCTCTACAGCACACAGGCCTCCCCACAGACACAGCCACTGCTGAGCCATCCTGCAGGAGAACTGCACCAAAACGAGGGAGAGAAACAGACCTGCAGAGAGAAGAGAGGGAAAAGGTGATAACGGGAGGATTTAAAGAAAAGAGAGGATCTTCATCTGTCATTTGAGAAGGGTTTGGGATTTAAAAGACTGACCTGACCTGGAGCAAAAGAACATGAATTGAAAAGTTTGCCATGCTGCCATTATGGCAGAACAAGACAGCCTGTGATTACAGTCATCAGGAGAGAGGTCGTCAACCAGGAGTACCTGTGCTCAAACCTCTCTGGAATTAGTCTATGACCATAGCAGAAAATCATTGATTGAAGTAACACACAATGATGAAGTGTCAATATAATGCCATTATAAAGACTCTTTTAATAAAGCAGCTTATGTTTAGTCTCGGAGGGGTTAAGCCCACTTTGGTTCGTTTTTAAATAAATTTTTGGTGAACCATTTTCAAAGTACCTTGTAAAAATAAAGCAGTGAAGACAAGTTCACATATGTATTTTGCACAATAAAATGTTTGTGCTGTTTTTTTAATGCTTTGTTTCAGAAAAAACATACATGTCACTTTGCTTTACCCTGGCATATATCCCAAGTGTCAGAAAGAGTTATCTTCAATTAAAATGATGAAGACATTTATTTTTTGGGCAATACTGTCCATTACTTCCCTCGAAAATAGTAAATCTTTTCACTGTATTTTTTGCAAATATTTGTATGAAAAAGCTTTAGTGGCTGTGGTCAAGGGATGTTTTGTTGATTTTCGAAGTGAAGATCAGTACATTCTCTACAGAGAACACATTTCTGCACTCAGTAATGCACTGTTATTCTGTGCATTAATGAGAATATATTATATTATCTGTAAAGGGAACTGTCCAGTTTAAACAGGGATGGAGCAAAACATCCAAAATTGATGGAAAAAAAGAACTGGTTAACGTTTAGTTAACAGGCCGCTTTCTATGCTCCGATTTTACGTCTGTGAAGATTAAGTGCGCACGTGCTAGTTTGTGAGTCACAGTAAAACATTTTTACAGCTCGTTTCACTGGCAGTCCTCTCACTCTCACTTTTTTTTGGGAAATGTCCCACCCCCCCATTGGGGAAAGTGATTTTACCTGGTTGTGGAGCTTGGCTCTGTGTGTGGGTGCGCTGCAGTCTCTGCCCTGTGTCGGTTGTGTTGTGTAGGTGTGGTTTCTATTCCAGTTACAAGCAGCATGTGATCCACTGTATGACTCTTTGTGTGTCTGATCAGCGACTCTGTATCTGAAATGTACTGTTTGGATCCTAAAATGCAATGAAACACATTTCTCCACCATTAACAGTAAGTGAAAACATAACACAGGCACAGATAAATGGAACGCCCCCTTTCATTTATCCTCCAAATAAGCTGCCTAAACTTTAAGAAGTGGGGGGTCAGAGTCCCACTTGCCCCTTTACTCCAGTGACCATCTGAAATTGTCAGAACCCTTTGAATCTGGGAGAATAATGGTGCTCTGGAAGCTTGGGTTGGCCTTCTCTCAGTGTGGTTTATTTCCTGTGTTAGAGTTAGTTAGGTTTCCTCTGACATATATTTATACACATTTTCACAAAAATGGCTTGAAAAAGACAAACTATTCTGTCACACAACACAGCACACGGTGTGAACAGCACAAAATACTTGCTCTGTATTTTAACCAGGAACACAGCCAATGGGCAGCAGTGTTTGGGGACTGTATCTTGCTAAAGTGGACCTCAGTGATGCTTCTAGCAGTCCTGGGAATCGAACCCATGACTTTCTGATCAGAGTGCGTACACCCTAATAACTAGGCCACATAATTTTCAGAAAAGTTGATTTAAATAAACCTTTTGCCAATAAAACAATTATAAATAATGTAAATGCTTATTGAATATGGTCTGGTCAGTTGCTATTTCAGTATTTTTGGACAGCTGTGCGACAGGAGGCAGCAACTGATTAGTGTAGAAATTCAATAGCATAAAACATAAGGCTGATATTAAACAGGTGCTGCTTGACGTGCGTTTCCTAAGTGAGTGCATCTCCTCTCCATGCCCTCACAATGTGAAATACATCCAAAAGTTAAGACAAAACAGTGAAAAAGAAGTTGTCGACATAAAGGATTGTGACGTGGCCATTTGTGAGGACAGTTGTCAGCTACGCAGCCCATGAGAGTGGTTTTGACACTCTTTTGAATGTGCTGCAAATAAAGAAACTGTTCATGTTGGGATTAGCGATTGCGCTTTAGTGAAATGGGTCCAGCTTGTTAGTGATTGCTGAGGATGGATGTGTAGAGGCAGTAGTTAGGCAGGGTGGGGCCTTTCAGTGCTGTTTAATCACTCTGTCACTTTAGGCTTCACTGCCTCCTCCGGCACCCCAAAGCAAGTGATTTGTCAGAGCCATCTAGAATTGATCCCCGAAGCATGTTTACTTTAAAACTCAGCCTGTTTCTTTTCTTCTGTTTTTTGTTGCGGCTGTTCAGCCTGTCTGTGAATGCTCTTCTTCCGTTTTGTGCCCGCTGGTGTCACTTTAAGGGGGCTGTGCTAATGGGTAATCCTTGTTTCGTGGCACTGAATGTAAAGTATGTCGTGTAACTGTTTGTTTGTGATTAGCAGGTCTAGTCCAGTCTGAATCTGTTTCATGATGTTAAATACACATTATTGTTTACATACTCAGATGCTCTTAAGTACACATTTCAAAGAAGACCTAATCCAATGGCACTGAAAATAAATGGTGTAATGACAATTAAGTGGAATTATCATTTGTTTCATAAATCCAATTATTTGATCATATTTTAGATTTCAATTTGATGTAATAATAAAAGTTTTTCACTTTAGTGCTTGAATGACAAATTATTATTATTTTTGTTGTTGCTGTTGTTGTTGTTATTACCATTATTATACTTTTTTTGCATTATTAATATCAGTGTATATCCAGATATTCATGCCTTTTCATTCAATCTATTATGTAAGGAAGAATGTCATTGATAATATACTGTTTTCCTAAAAATGGACGTATTATTCTAAAAAATAACTGAGCTGTGGCATGATTATGTTTGGTTGCCTCTGTAAAGCACAAATTCCACGCAAAGCGTTGGAGTCGGTTACAAATGGTTTGTCTGGGAACCCTAGTGCCCCTCGCAGCTCGTAAATGGGCCTACAGCTGTGTGGCAGTAGCATAACAATGTCTGAGTGCATAGGTCCTTAGGTACTGGTCATCATTGTGGTCGGTCACTCATGGGGCTCCACTCCTTGGTCTGTCATGAACTCTGCCTGTAGTTCGGTGAAAGTCTGCTGATGAAACTTTGAGACACACCAAGTTCAGGAGCAACATCTGACTGCCTGCCACCGACCTGAAGGCGCTCCATTGCCAGGTGGTGCTGCTCATGCGTAAAGTAACGTCGTGTGTGCATGGCTGTTTGAATGATGAACTTGGAATTACTTACTGCCAATACCAGCTTTTTATACCCACAGAATGTTGAAATTGATGCCACATTGAAAAAGGATGTCTTTTGGTAATATAAGGAACACCTGTATACAACGACACCTGTAACATACTCTGCTTTCATCGCTCTGGTTTTTACATTGCTGTGCTAGCTTGATATAATGCAAAATGCACTTTAACATTCCATTTGCACATTGTAAATTCTGCTGTTAAATGTATTTAAATACATATTCAAATTCGACCTACATTCCTATCATTTGATGCTCCAGTCTTAAGTATTTACGTTAGATTCGCGTTTTAGAAATGTTTAGATTTTATCATTCTTTAATTGTACTTAAATTAAGCATATACATACTTGTACATATTTCTTTATTCATTTTTGTGTCTTAATTACAGATTTTACATTCAAAATTTAATTGTCTTAAAAATAATCCGCACAGGATACACTTCACTGCGTGTTGTAGCCTACCTGTATGACTACGCATACGACAATTCAAAATCTTGAATCTTGAATCTTACATGGTAAACACAAAACGAAGTGTGTCTATCAGCCCAATACAATTGCCTCCTTATCCCAAAAATTGTCCGAAGTGAAACAAACACCGTATGTATGACATCCACTAAGTCTTTCAAAATATCCCTAACTTCTTGTGAGTAGTGTATATATATAAATATATATGTGTCCAGACATCTATACATATGACGTACATGCAGTATATAATACCAGTAACATAGTCAGTAACCAGTAACATAGCCAACATGACTTCACACTTGATATACATGGATGTAGGCCTACATGATCATATGTCATTTAACAGCATTTATTACAAGAGTAGAAGACATAATATCTCTGCACACAGAGCATCTGATTAGATGAATGCAAGATGAAGATTTAGCCAAAAAGAAATGAAGAGACTAGGAATTTTTTAAAGCAATTACTGCTTGGGATGACCTTGTGTTTCTTGAAACTGTTTCTGAGTATGGCACCAGTGTCTTTCTGGTGACACTATACATTATACTATTCTATGCACACACACACACACATATACACAAACACACACACACACACACACACACACACACACACACCC
>JBBMFX010042412.1:0-11526 GCA_037832545.1 Rhabdalestes septentrionalis
CACACACACACACACACACACACACACACACACACACACACACACACACACACACACACACACATATACACACACATCCTAACGACTGTGATGTGGAAGGAAGCTTAGGTCCTGTTTGCACTATCACACCAAGCATCCCTGTCCACAGGATTTCTGTAGTCATGTACACACACTTACAGACACACACACACACATACACACACACACACACACACACACCACAGACTGGATATGTTTATAAGGTGTGGATATGTTGACTGAGATTTTTTATTCTTATTTTTGAAACGTTCATGCTTTTGTAATTTAAATCTACATGGATTGTTACATTGAGGATTTATTGGTTCAAGCTTCAAAATGTTTGGATAATTTGGGCCTGATTTTCAAATACACTACAAAACCATATTGGCTCAATATCAGTAATAGTAAAAAAAAGGAAAAACATGTGACATTTTGGCACCTCTAATCAATTTGCCAAAGATTTTGCAACTATTTCCATTAGCTTATCAGTCATTAGCACAACTGCCACTTTTGGTTAAATTGTTTATAAGCAGGAGGTGCTGAAAAGTGTAAAGTTCCATTTGTAGCAGATGTGTCAGTTGCTTGGAATATTAATTTTCACTATCTAGCATTTTAGGTTAGAAATGTCTCAAATATTTTGCATCTGATAGAAGTGTTGAATTTTTGCTCTGGCCTAAGTTAGCTGTTAGCTAACCTCAAATCCAGGCATGTGCAGAAATGGTTTTGGTTTATTTCTTCCTTCCTTGGTCATCGAATATTTTCTACAACCTCCACCCCATCCCTCAGCCAGCCAAGTGGCAAATGCATATTTACAATGTTTGGCAGACACACATCCATCCAAATGTATTGCACCCTGCTAAAAACCTCTTCTGCATAGTGTTTATGGCCTAAAGCAAATGACACCCCATAGAAGTATTTGAACTCATTGACAGAAAAATGTAAGAATTTCTAATTGTAGTGTTGGGTTGTTATTGCTGAGTGCAAAAATTGTGGGACATTCATCACACTTTGGCACTGAAAGCAGCAATTACACTGTGGAAGCACTTGACTTGAGACACAGAATGGATCTCTAGGAGAAAGGCTTGTGACCACAAACATAAACTGATGATCTTTTGCAGGATTTCCTGAAGGACGTCTTCTTCTACTTTAAGTCTCTGGCAAAGCTCATGGCTAAAGAGTGACACAAAGAGGGCCAACGTGCACTCTGGTTAACAGATAGACAACACTTTTCCAACATCAGAAGCAACATTATTCCAGTCCAAAGCCATGTCTTTGACTACCCTCAAACCTGATTTCTTCAGTCCAGCCACGGTCCCGGCTTCAGTTCCATTTCCCAGCTTCCTGCCCAGTTTACCAGCCACCACCTCTACCCCTCTTGTAATCAGCACTGCGGAGAACAGGACAGAGCAAGACAACGTCACGTCCAGAAGCACCTTCCACACATCCACACTGGCTGCCAATGAGACCGGCTTCAACTCCACACAGCTCCCCATGGCATCAGTGGAGAGTGCGGGGATGAGCATGGTTCTACTCCCATTTGGCATCATTACAGTCATTGGGTTGGCTGTTGTGGTGGTGAGCATGCTCTGTTTACAGGTTTTTTCAATTTATATTTGGCTGCTGTTATTCCTTTTTGCATCCATGTCTTCACATGACATTTTATATTAGATATTCAAGCGATCAATTTCCTCAAGCTGCGATAGCTTGAGGATTTTTTTGCCTTGTCCACTTTGATCATTTTCATTGACTATGAAATAGTAAATCATTCTATAGTTGGCTTCACGTCTATATCATAAACTCCGGGCCTAAGCTGGTTTTCCTATGCAGCGCTGCAGATTTTAGATGTACAGTGGTACACAAAAATGTCCTGATGTGTTTTGCCACATATACATTTTTCCACCAAATGTCAATATGTCTTCTGCCATTCACTGTACTTAAAGAAAAAATATTTACATTTTGCTACATGAAAGCTAACAGAACTGTGAAATTAACTGATATCATACAACTGATACAAATGGTTTGGTCAATCCTGGTAGTTAAGTTGTTTTGGCAATAGTAGAGAACAGTTTGAGTAGCTGGTGTTATTTAGTCGAAGTCAAAGTGAATTTTATTGTTATTTTTTCTACATACGGGTACACAGAAAAAACGAAACGGCGAGGCTCAGGGACCACATGTAACATGTAATTATGTTTACACACAGTGTAAGTCTAGTATTTTAGTGAACTTATGCACAATAGTCCGATAGCTTCCTTCCATGTATGTAGCATTATTTGTATTTCCACTGATAAACAGTCTCATAATACAGAGGATCCAGAGACACGTTTCGGGGAAAATCTAGGCAGGACTAAACATCGGGTTTGGAATATTTTGGTTCATCACGGAGCGCAATGGCAACGACTTTCATTTATTATCTGGTAGAGAAAACAGCCCAGGCCCTGAGATCCTGATGCCGACTGCAAGATGACTTATCAATTGCATTGCTTAAGGACATTGTAAATTAAATTCTACCCATACACACAACATGCAATATGTTTTTACCATTATTTCTGTTCCCAGCTGCTGTACATCAGGAAAAAGAAAAGGTGAGAAAACTCCCCTGTCTACACCACTGTTTCCAGTTCTTTATATGAACATAATGATGAAGCTGAGCTTTGTCTGTTCAGGCTGGAGAAGCTGAGACACCAGCTCATGCCCATGTACAACTTTGACCCAGCTGAGGAGCAGGACGACCTGGAACAGGAGCTTCTAGATCACGGGCGTGATGGAAGCCCAGCAGGACCAAACTCCAAAGTGCGTGCCGTTTAACCGTATCACTTTCTTAAATCCCTATAATGATTTAAAGCCTATTTATGATTATAATTTGCCATGAAGTTGAATAACTACTTTTTCACATAATATAAAATCTCACATCACTTTCATGGCAACTTTTCAGGAGGAGAAACAAACTTTCATAACTGATCAGTTAATGTTAGACTTTATTCCAACCAATATAGGACTTTTGACTCGAATTAAGATGTAGGCTTAGATATGATCATTCTATTGGATCTGGACAATTTACTTGCTGTTTGACAAGATATGTTTTCTGCTAAAGCTGCAAGTGGGGAAAAAGCCCCCCCTCGTTACGGAGTTGTATATGAATCTGAAATGGCACATTTTTGAGTCACATTATACCAACTATTTTTGCAGTTTGTTTTTGAAAAGTTAATGCATCTTTTACTAGGGCTGCCCCCAAATAGTCGACTAAACGTCAGTCGATATGAAGAGGGCTTGGTCGAATACATTTTCATTAGTTGAACAGTCAGTGTATGACATCAAAGCAACGAGAGAACAACGCGATCTCATGCCTCGCGGTATACCAAAGCGCACTTCTGGGAGAGATGTCAGGAAAAAAGTCCAAAGTGTGGGATCATTTTGAAAAGTAAATAGTAACGTTATCCACCTCACACGGCCCCTCGTTTTAACAATAAGGATATAAACACATTTGCGCTGTTAAGTTAAATCATATTCATGGCTTTTGACATGCATTTGTCTCTGGGCTCATCCACAATATAGCAGCGATGATGTAGCGTCGTGCACGTCGGTGGGCGCGAGTGAGCTGCGAGGCGCCGCTCCAGAAGCAGCACCGGTCGGCTGAGAGAAGAGAGTCTCAGCGCCCTCCGTTTTCTCACGCGTCTCCTGGTGCAAAAGGCAAATCTTCCCCTTCAGATTCAGAATCGGCGAATATCATTCGCAGGACATCATCAACGGAAAACTTTTTATTAGCCATTTGGTGTTTTTTCACAAATCCCGCCCACTTACTCACTGAGAACAGAACTACTATGTCTACATGTCTGCCAACTAGTGCTAGGGAATACAAATGCTACATTACATGAAATCTGTAACTACAGTCTGTTTTAGTCATGAATACGTCTTGTCACAATCCTGTGACTTTGGCGTTTAAAGGGTTAATATCATAAATGAACGATTATTCGACTAATCCCTAAAATTCAGGAGTTTTAGTCGACTAGGAATATCTTTAGTCGGGGGCAGCCCTATCTTTTACTTTAGGCTTTATACATCTCTTCCCATTTATTTACATTACGGCATTTAGTAGAAATGTTTGTCCAAAGCGACTTCCATTCTTTAACTACAGGGGGCAGTCTCCCTGGAACAATTTGGGGTTAAGGGTCTTGCTCAGGAACCCAGTGGTGGTGGGCTGAAGGTAGGATTCAAACCCATGTCTTCTTCGTCCAGAGGCAACTATTCAACCCACTAGGCCACCACCACCATTCAGAGGTGGAGGCCTGGGTGCGCTGCTAAGATGGCCACAAAGTGGACAGTTGTTCCTTTAAGGACTTTGGTTAGGTCTCCTCCTCCTATCTGATGAGCAAGCCACTTCTCTTCTTTTAAATGGCATTTGCATTAGACTGGTCAACATCCAAGCCTGTTGCTGAAATTTAATGGATGTTATCAGTCATGTCACTCTGGTTGGCTAAGCTGTTGCTAACAACACTCACTCTCCTGTAGACGTCCCAGAGCTTTTCCCCCACTTTGTAAGTATCAAATGCAATTCCGCTCTCAGCCTTTCTCCGAGAGAGCAGGGCCTGTTTGTGTGGCATTACAAGGGACTAATCTGGGGTTTGATGCTAGTCAATGCATTTTAGCTGCACTGCATTGGCGGCCGTTTGAAAAAAAAATGTGGTGGCGCAGATGGAGGCAGATGCTAGTTCTCACTCACATACTTACTTGGATCATGACAGGAGGAGAAGACCAAACCAAAGCCCTTCCAGGAACAACTGTCCACCCTCTGGCCATCTCAACATTGCACCCAGTCATACAAGACCTGGACAATACTCCTAAAACAAAGGGAAAATAACTAAAAGCTGCATTAACATTTCAAAAATGTATTTTAAGTCTCTGAAGAAGCACGTGCGATGTGTTCATTCTCCCAGCACTGATTGTGGTGTGTGATTTGCGGAGTACCAGCTAGCAGGTGGTATTGGATATCACTAAATATAGGATAGTTTATTTAGTATTTAGGACAGAGTATTTAGTACAGAGTACTTTCTGGAGAGGTTTTTGTTGTCAATGTGTCTCTGTGTGACTGTGTGACAATTTGACCAGGGATTATGAAAGTTTCCTGATTTTGATTTTCTGATTAAGAACCCCTAATTTTCTGATAAAGAACCCCTAATTTTCTGATAAAGAACCCCTAATTTTCTGATAAAGGACCCCTAATACTAAAATTATGCAGATTACCTGATGCAGATGTTTCTTTTTCTTTATAATGGATTTGTATTTGAACATAGGTTTGTTCACTTTGTTTCCTACAAAAATGTGAAAAATGTATCATTTTTGTTTCTTTTAAGTTTTGACACAAGGCCGTATGGTTTGTTGCTTGTGGTAAAGTATCCGTTTTTGTTTTTGTGTGTTCACTATCCTTATTCCTTTAATATAGCTGATATTTCTGTAACTGTTTCTAACACACCCAGAAGAAACATAACATTATATAGAATCAGCCGACCATCATATCAAACCAGTTTCCTCTTTTCTCCTTTAATACTGCTCTTTACTTAATGGACATCGCATCTCCATCTCATTCCAAACCTGTGAATCCCCAACACAGACCCGACCACACCTCATTTTCAGCCTCAGGTCTCCTGTCTTACACAGTAAACCCTTGAGATGTTTCACACACCTCTCTCTCTTTCTCAGACTCTGACGACGAGTCAGGGCACCACGCAGAGGCCTAGTCGGCTGGTCTTCACGGACGTTGCTGATGCCATCAACGCATGAGGAAAAGGAAGACTGAGGAAAGATATCCAGGAACATCTTAGAGACTGGAGACATTGGAAGTTCGCCAGCACCGAAAATGAGCCACATCTGGGAAAAGACTCGGACAAAACCTTACCAAGCTAGTAATCAGGAGATTTTTGATAGGTCTGTAGACTAAAAGTATATGGGTGGACAATTTCTTGTCAAAATATGTCTTGGAGGCTGCACCGATTGGGCTGCTTTATTTTAAAAAGGGGAACTTGACTTCTGTGAGTTCACAGAAAACCTATTTAATATGGATTTCATTTAATATGGATTTCATTTAATATGAATTTCAACATGTTCATGCTGATTCAGTCAATATACATGTATCATACGTACAGAGAATATTTTGTCATGAATTCTTATATTTTGTCATGAATTTTACTGTTTGGCACCATTTTCATTCACAGGCTCATAGCTGCACTGCATGCTTAGATGTGTTTTTGTGCAAAGTGGTGTTACATGATGGAAGGCTCACTGCATCGCACCAAAGAGTCTCCATTTAGAGCCATTTGTGTCTGTCTCTTATTCTTTTGATGTTCGATGGACCCCTTGTAGAGCATAGTTTTGTCTGTGAACGTTCATTGAAGACTGCTTCTGCTTTTCATTGAACACATTTCTAGTCTGTCAACCCCAAAGTGGGAAAAGGTTGCATTTTTATCACAGTGATGGATTTTTTTGTGCTCTGCTTGTGGGGCCTGTGGAACTACCACCACCACAACTCAAGTCATGGCTTCTAGAGTTATTTAAGCATCACTGCTAGCCGTTCTAGTGTTGTCTTTAAGGTTCTTCAGGCAAATGTTATTTTGTAAAACCTGGATTTGGACCTAATTCCATCAAGAACCCTTTAAAGACTTATTGCTCACATTTTGCCATGTTATGACATATTTATTGATTTAAAGTGCATCAGAGAAGGATAATCTTGAAAGCACGGGACTTAAAGCACAGACAAACAGCAAAGGCATGGAGATTCCAAGCTGACAAGCACTCCCCAATCAAAGAAAAGCTCACATGTCAAGATCTGAGGAGTTCTATGGAACTCAGCTTCCTCGTTCTTAAGGCAAAACTGCATCAGGACTCTTGGGACCAGAACCTTTGAGAAGACTAGCAAGAATTTAGTAAAAGCAGGGTAGCGTCTGCACTGGTGAACGACGCTGTGGTTAAATCAAAGAGCCGGAAACTTAGGAGAAGACTGGACTTCTATCATAGTTTTTAAAACAACGACGTGGCAACAGACAACCATTACAACCCTTCTGGAGCGAATTCTCAGTTGAAAGGAAACGATCAGGGACGCTCTGGCCGAGAGGTCAGGGAGTCTGCTGTCCAAAGACCTGGATGGACTGAGACTCTTAAAAGGGAAACATGAGGCATTTTCTCAAACTCAGTTTCTAATATATCCTTCTCCACTGTGTGCTTCCGGCTCCCACTACTCCAAAGTGTGTGTGTGTGTGTGTGTGAGAGTGTGTGCACTGTTTTTAGCCTCCCTGCACAGTCAATAGTGTGTGTGTGTGTGTGTGTGTGTGTGTGTGATCACAGGCACATGAGGACTGTTTCAGAGAAACAGTGAAATCTGGATCAAATCTTCCACTCTGAATTTGTAATGAGGGAAGAGAGGAAAGTGTTAGTATGAATGTGTGACGGAGAAATTTTTACCCCTTCCACACTTTCCAAACCAGCAACAGAAATTAGACAATGTTTTCCAAGTGTGTAAACCCAATAAATAATAAAAGCAAAACCACATGGACATGTACAATTGTTTCCGAATTTACATCAAAAGTGATTTTTTTAAAATGACCAGCCTGATGCACACACTCGTTTTATATTGCCTTTATTCACTGCCTTGGTGAAATTATAGAAGATGAAACAAAAAATTAGATGAAGATGTAATCATGTGACCTCAATGCTTGGGATAAGTACATCTTTTGTGTTCACAAAATGTAACATTATAACATCTATTGAAGAGTAGAGCTGGGCGATATGGCCTAGAAATAACATCTCCGATTTTTCCACAATAAATCCGATTTTCGATTTTAATCGATTTTCCCCTCCCTTCCGCAAAATCAAACTACAGATGACAAATAAATGACTCTGTGTGCCCTCGTGTACACAGTGCAATCTCTGCCACTGACTGGCTGATGCTGACGCACATTCAATTACTTAACCAATTGCTTAATAAAAGATTGCTTAATAAATGGGGCGTTACCGTTAGCATGTAGAGGGTAATACAGACATGCCACAAGTGTGGAGATCCTTCGCTCTAAACACACAAACAGTACAGTGACCTGCACAACCTGCAAGTCAGAGTTAAAGAACAGTAACAGTACCGGTGTTCTGCACAGCATCTGAAATGGCAACGCTAGCTAACATGCTAAGGCTAGCACTGCAGGAATTCGCCCATTCAAGAGGATGCTGAGTGGCTGCGATGCTTAAGCTGTTGGACACAGGACTTGTTTGGACTGTGTCCAATGGCAAAAAAAAGAACCAATTCCATATTAAAGATGTAGCAATACTGTCTTAGGCACAAACACTGCTGTGTTTGGGTGCAGCGTGCTAATTTACCCGTGTAGAACAACGTGTCACATTAGTTCCGCTTTTGGTGCTCACATGTAAAATAAGTAATAAAATCGATTTTTATTAAAACACATCGTCCTGAACTGTGAATTCGAATTAATCGATAAAATCGATTTATCGCCCACCTCTCTTTAACAGTGTATAAATGTGTCATGGTTTCTGCTGTAGATGCAACACTCAGCGTGATGCAGTAAAATAAAGGATTAAAGAGCATAAAAAGAGTATCGACAACAAATCAGATCGATTTTCAGCTTTTTGTGAGAACACTCCACAGGAAATACAGAGACAGGCATGTAAAGAACAGTAAAAAAGAAAGTTTATAACAGACATTAAAGAGACATTCCAGGAGAACATAAATTTATCAGATTAAACTATTTTGCACAATGAAAAACAATGAGAACAGTACTTCGATGATAAACATAAAGCTAACTCCTTTTACTTGTTTGAAACCTTTACTGGTTTTGATAGTCCTCAAACAGGATAAAGAATATAAGTACAGTCAAGTAAATTCATACAGGAATGGAGCAGGAAAGGCCCTAATCAACTTCCATTTTCTTCAAATACCGCAGTTTAAATACAGTGAGTTTAAATAATCAATTACTCACAAATTACTCAGTGCTTTACAGTGATATAAAAACAATACACCCATACATGTCAAGGATAAGACATATCAACCCTGCAGAGACTGTAAACTGCTTTCATTTTCAAGTTTTGTTTTAAATGTGAACACTGCAAATGCATCCTGAGCTTGGAAACAAAAAAGTAATAATATCTCATTATTATCATGAGCTAACAGATGGAAGATCAGTACACAGCCGTGGCACTCAAAAATGGATACAGTAGAGTGTGTAACACTGAATTTTACACATCTCAAAAACAGAAAAACACAGATATGAATGGTGAAATTGATGAATCATTCAGATTGAGATTGTTGGTCCTGTATTGTTCAAGAACGACTTATCAAGGGCCAAAACTATTTATCGGTTAACCGAATAGATTTCCCATATTGAGGAACAGTGGTTTTAACAGTAGTAACAAAGGTTTCGCTGTTGATAAGCCCTTGTTTGGATGCTGCATGACCGAGAACTTGCAATCCCTTGAAAATTGGGCTGAACCATAGATGGTCACTGACAGTATGATTCTGTTTACCTGTGTAACAGCAATAAGGGTCTGACTGAGATCTGAACATCAGAAACCATCATGGTTAAAATAAATGATAAATGTATAAAAAGTTTGCCATTAGCACGAGAACCTTAACACACTTGAATGAATATAACTAATGAAAAATAAGGAAAAGTAAAAGGTAACAAACAGCAACCGAAAATAGTTATAATTAGCATCCCCTCCAATATTTTAAAATTCTGCTATTTGTTCAAGTAAAACAACTGCGGTCATACAAACATACTTATTTTGGTAAAAAAAAAACCAACATATTATTTTGGTAAAAACGTTAAATCATACTGGCCAATAACATCAGTTAAGGAAGTGTTGACAACCTAAAACCAGTACTAGCCACAATATTTGATTTTGGTCAGACACACATTTCATACTGCACTACACAACACAACATGGCTGCACAGTGATTAGTTGACATTAATGTGTGCATTTTTGAACTGAGAAACTGAAAATACTTGGTTAGATTTTTCTTTTTTTTTCTTTTTTAACTGTTATGCCTTCAAAGGACAGATAAGATATGATGTGTCCTTTGAACAATGTGTCTATTTAGAGCTTTAAAATTCCCCTAAACCTGATTTATCACTCTTCTTCAGTTGACTGGTGCTTTAAGTTTCGTCACGTTGATGCTGAAACAAAACCGAGAGTTTCTAAAATGGGAACTTTTCGAAGGCAAAAACATCTTTCTCTTTAAATGTGAGTTCCTATGAAGACATTGGAACATTCCTATTGTTTCTTCAGTCATGAAATTTTCAGACACTGTAAAGACCAGCTGGAATTTTCAAACAGTGTAAAAAAAAAGAAGAAAAAAAAGAAATGTTTTGGTCCAGACACTTGATATAGAATGACCACGAATATAGAATTGCATCGATATATGAATATGGCTTAAATTGCATGAAACAATCCAGGTTTGTTATTATTTCAGAAATGAACAGATACACACTGGCCTCTGTTGTACTCCTAGTCTAAGACTGCATGCTAGATTCAGGATTTTTGTACTCCCTGATTTACTGGAATAAAGGTTCACTAAGATGACGTTGGATTTCAGCAGGACTGTTTCTGCCGTTTTCCTTAAACAGCAGATGCAAAGAAGAAGAAGAAGAAGAAGAAGACAAAAAGAACAAAAGATCACAAATGTTGGGAAACAATCTGTAGCACAAATCTCAACATTCCAGACCAACCAGTGAGGTAGTTTTAGACCTGGTCCTCCCACCGTGGCAATGGGGCGGGGTTTGTGTCGCCTGCTGCTCGTCTCGCTCTGCCTCGCTTTCCTCAATCTAGATGCGGAAATAAGGAGAGATCCGGAGGTGAGTGTGCCTGTGGCTGCACCCCAGTGAACCTCGCGTGACTGTTGCACTGAAAACTGCGACAGTTGGAGACAGGAAACCGAGAAAGGAGGATAACAGCCACGTTCGGTTTCCCTTAGAGCTACTGACTCATTCGGCTCCTGTCCCACTCTACCATCTGTACCGTCTATGAGTAAAAGGGGAGTTTTTAAACGGCTTTAACTCATAGCTGGCTTTCACTGCAGCATGTGAGACACAACGAGTTAACTGAAGAGTCCTCATCAAAGTGGATAAAATAGGGGTTAAAATCAGACTTTAAGAGGCAACCGGTCTGCTAGCATTTGTCTTCGTTAACGCTAACCCAGGAAGCGCTTCCACCTTCAAAGCTGTTTCTCCTCACTCAAGCCGAACCCTGAAATGTGTGGCCACCATTTTGAATATACACAAATAAAAAATATATACTGCCTAAAATTGTGTAGGTCAATTTTATGCTGACCAAACAGTTCTGACCATTCAAGGCATGAACTCCATAAGGCCTGTGAGGTTGTACTGTGGTATCTGTACCAGTGGTTTAAGTCCTGTAAGGCAGCGTTTCTCAAACTTATTTGTCCTGGGGACCTGTCTTGTCAGGCCCTGCATATATGGAATACCCCCCGATCCATATCTAGAAAGATAGATATTA